>PVJL010002272.1:0-106190 GCA_004026885.1 Lyroderma lyra
TGGGTCAGCATCTGGAATTGAAAGAGAGAGAGAGAGAGGTTGAGCACTGAGATAAGTGACAAAGGTAACAGTCTGGTGGACACAGATAAATAAGACGAAGCTCCTGTTTCTCGCTTTTAAGTATAAAATGCAACCCCTCTTTGACCTCCTTTTTTTCACTTCATCACCAAATCTTTCCCTCTTAGTCTCCTCCATCTTAGTACAATAAACCATTCTATAATCAGGTACATTAGCTAAAACCACAGAGTTCTCCTTAATTCCAAACTCTTCCTTACCATCATTCCAGACTGTTACGTGGTCATAGTCCCTGTTCTAAAGCACAGCTCGGCTCTATCCATTTTCTCCATCTGCACTGCCACCAAGTTGGGTGGATGCCATTGCTTCTATCTAAACTCCTAAAATGTTCTGGTTTCACTCTCCCTCCTCTGTAATCCATTCTTCACAAGGCAGCCAGCAGGAACTCTGAAATCCCAATCAGATGTTGTTATCTCCTACTTACAGCCCTTCAATGCAGTTTGAATTAAATGCAAACCCTGTAAGATAGCCTGTAAGGTCCAGCCCCTTCCCACCTCTGCAGCCTGGCCTCCATCTACTCTCCTCTTTGCCGGCAGTACTTTTGCCTCATGGGGAGTCTTTTATCCCCTCCGTTGTATTGTCTGTAATTAACCTTCCTCTGCCTCTGTATAAACAATGGGATGTACATGGTAACAGAGCATGTAGGTTGGCTTCCATCTACTCTAGGGGGCAGTGAGGCAATATTTAAATCACCCTAATAAAGAATTCAGGTTCCAGATACGGCCTCGGGAAATGCTTTAAATATCAATTTCTAAATCTGCATTACCAGGCATATCAATTAGTATGAGCAATGTTACAAACTAATTTTTCATTGATGAGATGAGTGCTATTCAAGATACATGATTGGCTGGAAGGTTGTATAGCACCACTGCCTTTGCATAAACAAAGCATAAGAACCTGGTGGACCCAGCAACCCAGCACTTTCGGAGTGACCTCCTTGTTCTAGAATTCCACTGGCCTCCATCTGTGTGTCTCCGCTAGTGGAAAGCCCTGATGGCAAATCTTGCGGTTGGAAGATCGTTGCCTCTACCTCAGGGTCCACATTTCAGACAAGGTACCTGTGGGGTACTCTGAAGGACAGGGCAGGCTGTGTGGCTGTCTTTCTGTGTGCTCACTGACAAGTGTCTGGGCATCTGGTGGAATTGGGTCTGAGGCTTGCTCCATTGCAGTTTGCCACCCGGCACATGGTTGCAGAAGAGGACCCATGTGGCTAACCTCCTGGTCTGATTTTCTAAAGAATCTGATCATTGTGAACAGCCTTAGGTGAGGTCCCACCCTCCCCAAAGAAGCAGAGCTCTTTAATATGTCAAGAACTTTCTAGCGCAATTCCTTTCACCAGGAATGTTCTCCCTTTGTCTCTCCCTTGATGGCCATCTTCTGATTTAGCTAGTTTCAACTTAAATCTTGGCTTCTTAGAGTGGGCCTACTTCACCACTCTTTCTTTCTTTCTGATTTTTTTTGGGGGGGTGGGGGGTAGTTTACTGGCTGGGAATTGAACCCAGGCCACAGCATTGAGAGCACCAGGGAGCTCCCACCACTCTTTCTAAGTAGGTCTCATGTGTCAGTCACTCTCCTGTTGCTCTCTGATCTGATCCATCCCTGCTTCTCTGCTGTTTCATTCTGAAACACAGAAAATGGGCATTGGTCAGATTTGGCCAATGGGAGGCATGAGTGGCACATGGGAGGGTGGGAGAAGGGGAGAAAGGAGGGTATCTTTATCTCTATTTTGGTTGGTATCTCCAGTAGATAGGCCTTGATGTCTAGTCCTGATTCCCATGGAGCAGCACCCTTCTGTGATTCTAGCTTCCAGATTGTCCCAGCTTCCACATTCTGCTAGTACCATCTCCTCCCTTTGCCCCTCCAACCTGTCCCCAAAGCAGGGTACTTCTATGCTGCCGATCTCTGACTGCTCTTTTCTCTCCATCACGTGCACAATGAACTCCTTGCATTCAATTCCCTCACCCATTGTCCCTCTCCAAGGTTTACCCTGGACATGTCTATAGCTAACTAGGGATTCTGCCTGACACACAGAATGGCTTCACCATGTGTTGTTGTGGTTGCTGTTTTATTATTATTACTATTTGCTTAGTCTATGGGTATAAGTAGCCAAGTTCAACTCCTGGGCTAAAGGAATTTAGAGTTTAGTTAGCTATGGCTGTTTAAGAGTAAGTTCTGACATACCTGATAAATAATGCAACAAGCGAGTGAGTTGGAGGGGATGCAGGAATTGATGGAGCAAGTCTGACAGGATTACATATACAGATAGAGTGGGAGTGAGAGTGAGAGACAGAGAGAGAGCAAGAGAGAGAGAGAGAGAGAGAGAGAGAGAGAGAGAGAGAGAGAGAGAGAAGCAGGTTGAAGCATAACAAAAACTCACGGAGGAGTTGAGGAGTTCCAGGTCGTCCAATGATCCCTTTCCAGCCTCTCCCATCTGTCACCCTGAAATGCTGGTGAGATTGACTTCAAGGAACAGACTCAACTCTGGTTTTTGGAGCCTGCAGGGTAAATATTACAGATCTGGAACTGCTGGCTCAAGACTTCAAAGCCTTGAATAAGCTGCTGGATGATTTGGAAGCCACCTGGCAGGAAATTTAACTTTTTCAGTTTGGGGTATTTTTTTTTCCTTCCCATTCCTTAATTCCTACCTACCCCCACCCCCATCCTCTCCAACACCAAATTAGCTACTTGGATGCCATCGATGCAGTTTAGACCTGGGTACCAGCCAAGGTCACAAGGCTCAGTGTTTAAGAAGTGAATGCCAGCTGTACTTGAGGCAGAATTTCCAAGGCCAGGGAGGCAGAGGGAGGGGGCCTGGGCTTCTTGATCCTGGTTTTTCTTCTCTTTTACACACACACACACACAGACACACACACACACACACACACACACACACAGTCCCTTTCTACTTTTAAGTTCTGACTTCCAGAAAGAATGGCATGACAAGTTTCTGTCTCTCTTCTACCTGGATTCAGTCCTTTCTTGGTCCCCTGTCCCATGGATGCACTGACTCTATCCATGAAAGGATAAATACGGGGAGTACTCAGTAGGGAATCAAAGAAACAAAAACATTAAGTAGACCAGAGGAGTCTCCAAAAGTTAACAAGAGCTTTTGAAACCTGAATCCCTACTCTGGAGTGGGATAATATGGGTAATAAACTGTAAGGACTCAATTCAAACAAATATGTGATTATAATGGTCAGGAATTATACAAACATGGCTCTGACTCATGAGTTTGTTAATTATTGTCGCTGTTTTCAATGTCAAAACTAAGTTCAAGACTTTACTCTGGATTATGATATGTAACAATAAACTACATCTGTCTACTGACCTATCTCCAGCTACATAAATAGCAAGAGCCTCTGTTTCTGTAATGGCTCAGTGTTCACACTAGGCAGCCAGCATGAGTTCTATGTTCTACATGCATGCTCCTTGGTGTGAGCCAATCAGCCTTAATTTCTGACTACCAAATGCTTGACATCAGTTCTGTTCTTTATGGTGCTGATCATCGTACCACAATCCTCTGAAACATCAAAAATAAAAGTAAAGGATGGGCTTGAGATATGCATTCTAATTAGTTCAATGAAGTCCTTCCTCCTGTACCATTGTGAAGATCTTATTTTACCTGGATGCCTGTTCCATCTACTTTAGAGCAATTTCAAAACTCTAACATTATATTTAAACCGTGGATAAATCTGTCCTCACTAAGTATATTTGAACCTGTGCTATATACCAGGAATGGTGTCTGACTCCAAGGTACACCATTCTTGGTATATAGACTAGAAGGTACACAGTCTTTGCCTCAAAGAATTCACAGTGACAGGAGGATTCTGGTGATGACAGTCAGTGGTGATGAGCACTGGGATGCAGGTATCAGATGCAGGACATGGTGGGCACCTCCAGAAGTATGCTTGACCTCTAAGACACTGGGCAGGGAAGAGATTGTGGAGGGGATGGAGTTTCTAAAGCAGGAATCATCCAGGTAGAGGGGATGGGGTGGCAGGTCTTTTAGAGTATTCAGAGACCTTTATGTGCAAAGGCTCAGTCACCTAGGAGGATTTGTGCTCTGAGATTCTGTGCCCGGAATCTCCAGGGCAAGCAGTAGTAAGGCTGGCAAGGTAGTGAGTGAGAAACAAGTTCTTAAAGGGTTTAAGAAAAAAGCAACAACCCAGGCTCATTGCAAGCTAGAAGTTTCACGATCACATTTGCATTTCATAAAGATCTTTTCCTCTTTCACTCCAGCCCATTATTATCTCAAGAACAACTCGTAGGTACCTGTTCTACCAGTTTGTATTTATAGCTTCTGAAAAAATGACTTAATATGCTAGATTCTATAGAATATTAAGCACCAATTAAAAGCAGCAGCCAGATCAAATAGAGCTGTTGAGTATAACGTTGTAATTTTCAGAGATGTAACCATTGTTGTCACGACCGGATAGATGCCTATCGGTTCATTAGGTTTGGTGAACTGTTAAGCATTGGCAGGTCTTTAAAATCCTTGGCAAAGTAATGCTAAGAGATGGTGGTCTTCAGAGAGGCTAAGACAAGCCCTAAGCAGAAGGTCATCTCTGATTCTGCCCCTTGGAGGGGATGCTAGATAGAAGAAGAGAAGGAGGACCTTTTTGCACAACCTTGGTGAGGCTACATGTCTGGATTAGGGGTGAAGGAACTCGTTTGCATCCAGCCTGGAGGGTTAGCTTATGATTGAGTGGAGGCCTCTGGAGTTGGCCAGGGTGGAATCCCATCTCCACTACGGGCTGGACGAGTGTCCTTCTGTGTGCCTTTGTCTCTGCCTCTGTAAAATGAGGATACTTAACCACAGTCTACCACTTGGGGTATGGAAGAATTAAATGCAAGTTAATGCGTGTCCAACCCTTAGACACACACCTGCAAGTAGCAGGCTTTTCATAAATGTTAGCTATTGTCATACTGTGTTGCTCCCATGATCAACTAAGTGAAGTGCCTGGCACATAATTAAATGCAGAAAACATTCATTTGCTTTCTCATTCAATATGAAGGAAATAGATACGGGGGATGAGAGATAGCATGGCAAGAAATGTGGTCCAGGAGGCAGGAGGGTGGCTCAGGTGACTCGTTGCTGACTCACTGGGCTCTGAACTGGGGCTGTCTAAGCAGGCCAGGAGCTTGTCTGTGGTGTGTGATCTTCACTCATTGTTCTGCTGAGCCCCCTGCCTGCCCTTGGGAGACACAGGAGGCAAAACTCTGCCTCCTGGAAAATTGCCTCCTTGCCAAGCCTGGAAAAGTCTTCTATGCCAACCTGCCTCCTGTTGGCCTCAGATTTCCTTCTTCAGTCCAAATGCATTCTCATTGCTCCCCGAGTCTGACCGAGGCTGGAGAGGATTCCATGTAATGCCTGCGCTCGCTTCCTCTGCTCCGAAACGCCCACATGCATTCAGGTTGGTGCACACGCACGTGCACGCACACTCATCACGCACAGTCATGCACACACTTCATTGTCACCAGGTTCCCAGGAGGGTGCCAGGGTTAGGCTGCGAGGAGTCCTGGGACCTCTCCGTCACGACAATGACCTGATTGTGCAGGCCTGTCTCCGGCAGTGGGAGCTTGGCTGGCCAAGTGCAAGCTCATCTTAAACAACCACCTCCAACCTTAAACCCAAACACCGCGGCTGCACTCCTGGAACCAGGTCTATTTTCCTAGAATATCTGGTTACAGCATTTTAGAAACGAGCGACCTCATTATCAACAGTGTTTCTGAGAACCCAGCATTCTTTTGGAAAATGCTAGCTCTCTGGGGCTGGCAAGAGCTGCAAAGCAGACACATTCCCTCGTCTGCTCCCCTCTCCTGGAGGCATCATCCAGCCAAACCCAACAACCCAGTTTAGCAAAAATGAACACCGGGACTCAATCTCTGCTAGGGAGCTGGGGTCCTTGGTGACAGCAGGAAGGCGTGGCATCTCCTTCCCCTGGAGGTTTTAAGGAACAGGAGAAACCTTTGTGCTTGTGCTAAGTCACCATCACACTGCTGGAGAAAACACTGAATTAGAGCCTGCATCTGTTTCCCAGCTGTAGCAGGTACGAATTGTGTCATCTGCAACGAAGTACGGAAATTTCCCAGCCCCGTTTCTTCACCAGTGAAATAGTGATCATTATTTTGTGGATCAAATAAAATGATGCATAGGAACACGTCTTGCAAATTGAAAGACTGTCCACATTGAAATAAATTACTTCATTTTTCCTTTCCTTGTTTCATATATACTTGGATATATGCGGGGATACATGGGACAGTCTTGGCCCTCTTCAACTAAATAGCAAACTCTTGAGAGTTTTGGAGGATTAAAATTCATTTGAAATACATCGAAAATACTGCTCTCAACACACTATTAGGCACAGAGTACTCATTAGATAAATGTAAGAAGAAATGATTAAACTTTGTTGTTCATCATCTTCTATTTAAGAAAGTAGGGAGCTAGGTACTGAGTTTTTACAATTCCAAGTATCTCTATATCCTCTATCTATCTATCTATCTATCTATCTATCTATCTATCTATCTGTCAGCTACCTATCATCTCTCTCTCTCTCTCTCTCATCTATATGTCTATTTATCTATCATCTATCATGTGTGTTACTTTATCTGCAAAGTATGAGTATCTCCTCCCACAAGACTCATCTGCCAAGGGTTCCTTGTGTTTGAGGCAGTGGCTTGCATAGAATGTGGGATCTTCACTGACAGCTACCATTCAAAAGTCCAGCTTCTTTATTAGCTGTGACATTAGGCACATTACCCAACCTCTCTGAGCTTCAGATGTCAGTACATAGGGTCAGTGCCGACCTCTCTGGTTGTGGAGAGGAGGGATAAAACAGCATATGTGAAGCATATATCATCATGCCTGGCTCTTATTACCCATTCAATCCAAGTGGGACATTCCACCCACATGGTTAAGTGTTGGGGGAGGGGGAGGGTCAGGAGTGACAAACATATGATGGGGATGACACATGTATGAGGAGTCCAGAGGTGAGAGACAATGCTCTTTGAAGTTCTTTCTAAGACTACAGCCCAACCCCAATGCTTAGAAAAGCCCAAGGGTACCAAGAGGATAAAATCAGAGTTTTGAGACTGAGTAGATCCACCCATGGCAACCTCTGGTTACTCAAGATTGACCTCTTAGGAGACCATTAAAGAGGTATCAATGGGTCTCGCCAAGGAAACAATTGAGTTTCTGACTCCATGCAGGTTAGGAACTGAATTGAGAAATGGAAACACATCACGGACATCTCTTTCTCCATTGTCTCCCTAGATGATATCACCAGGTCTCAGAGCTGTAAACATCATCTATGTGCTGATGATGCCAAACTTCTATCTCCACCCTGGACGTGTCTCCCAAACTTTAGGCTTTTAAATTCAGTTGTCTACATGGATTCCTCCTTGTATATTTATACGTGAATATAGACATTAACTTTAAAAGTACAAAACTCAGTTTCTGGTCTTCCTCCCTTTCTTCCTATATAAATTTCTCCAAACATGCTTTGGATCTCATGACTGCTTCCAGGCATTATTGCACACTTTTAAAACAGTAAGCATTAATAGAACAATATACTAGGTCCAAAGGACTGTGCTCATTACTGGGAATATAGAATAAAATAAGGTGTAATCCCTGCCCTCCCAGGGCTTACTAAGTAGGAGGCGGGAGACAGTAGATTGTCCTCAAAGTATTTGTGTGCATGCCCCAATGTTTTCACACGTGCTGTAGAACAGGAAGGGCAAAGAGGTGTCCCCACAGAGTGATCCCAGCATATTGACCTGCTTCTTCCAGGATGATGAAGAGGTTATTTGGTGGGGATTGGGGGTATTGTGGTCCCAGTTTCTTATTCTTCACCTATTTGAGAGAATCACACGTATCTGCCCTAGAGATCATCTTTGGCCACGTGACCCTCATTTGCCAAAGGGAATGTGAACAGAGGTGTTGCAGGCTACATTTGAGTGAAGCCTTAAAAGGAATCACCAGGTTCTGCTGCCCCTTTCCTTCTTTTGCAAGAATAGAATGTTCCAGGGAGGGGCTCCTCCTTCAGTCTGGATCTCAGAGTGGAGAGCCATGCAAAAGAGCTGCAGCCCACATGAAGGTCGGTGACACATGAAACGGTGTTGTCATAAGCCAACAAGGTTTGGGGGTGATTTATTGCTGCAGCATAAGTGACTAAAACTGACTAATACAAAGATTGGTACCAGAAGTGCAACAAAAAACCAGCAATGTGTGACAGTGGCTTTCAGGCTAAGCTAAGCAGCAAGGAAACTTCTTAGTGACTCATATTATTCAGTGGAGAAATATTTGGTAAAACTGTTACTTGTGGTATCTTAAAAGGTAGATTGCGCAGCCGTAACAGCAGCTACGTGGATAAAAATTCTGTGTGACAAACCACCCCAAGGCTCAGTGGCATTTCTTATTCATGTGCCTACAAGTTGTCTGGGGTTCAGCTGATCTAAATGGGGCCTCCGCTGGGCTTGAGGCCAGCTGGGTGTTGAGCTTGTCCACTCCCTGTGTCTCTTCCAGTCCTTGGAGCAGAGGCTACCTGAGGCATGCTCTTTTAGGGATGAAAGGTAGGAGCAGGGAGACCCACACCTCCCATGGTGTGGGTAGGAGAAGCCTGGGATATTAGCTACGTCATAATATAATCAGCTGCCATCCCTAATGAACTGTGACTGTAAGTGACAAAGTGGGAAAGAGCACAGAAACTGCAGTCACGTGTACCACGTTTTATTTGTGGCCCAACCCTTAGTAGATGCTTGCCTTAGGCAAACTATGTGTCCTAAGTCTCAGTCTCCCTATGTGAAAAATAGTGAAAAACTAACTGAAGTATTTGAGGTAGTGATTAAGTGAGGGTGTACATGCTCATCGGAAATAGATCTCATGGAGTTCAGAGAAATGAACATCAGGATTGAGGACAGAGTGACAGGCAGCCCACGGGACCCTCTGTGCCCTTTTGCCGATCATTCGGCCACCCGTATGCCCCTGCTGAACCCTGTGTCTGTGTTTCCCTTCTGTCAGACTTTAATTACATTATTACATTTAATTACCTGTGGACACACAGGTCTGGCAATCTTACTGGGAAAGGCTCATATGTTATGAATTCCTTACACACACGCACACACACATGCACACACACATGCACGCACACACACACACAGGCACACATGCACGCGCACGCACACACATGCACACATGCATGCACATACACACGCACGCACACACATGCACGCACACGCATACATACATGCACATACACATGCACATGCACACACGCGCACGCACACACACAGACACACGCACACACGCACACATGCACACACGCACACACACATGCACACACATGCACAAACATGCACACACGTGCACACAGACATGCACGTGCACACACATGCACACATGCATGCACACGCACACACACGCACATGCACACACATGCACGCGCACACACGCGCACATACACGTGCACATACATGCATGTGTGCGCACACGCACACACATGCACGCATGCGCACACATACACACATGCACACGGACATGCACACGTGCACACACACATGCATGCACGCACACACACATGCATGTGCACGCACACATATACGCACATGCACATACATGCACGCACGCACGTGCACACACACACATGCACGCATGCACACGGACACACACACATGCACAGTCTCAGCTCTTTCTGTGATAGCAGGAGTAGAATTCGTTTTGTTCCCTGAAGGGAGGAGGAAGCAGAGAGACCGAATGAGAGCTGTCCAACACCCAAGGCTTCCGGAGAGGTCACGAAAAATATGATGTTCGGGGTGAGGATATTTTCCTCCTAAAAATTATTGCTGAAGGGGTGGTGTTTCAAGTTTGTGTTGTGGTGCAGCAAAGCAGCTCACCTGGAGATTAGCGCCAGCAGGATCCGTTCGGGGAGTTTGGACCAAGTTTACCTAAATCTGATTAGCAGGCCCTCTGACCAAGGCCACTAGGGCCCCTCTTCTGGGCCCTGCCTTTAAGAGGACCCCGTTCTGGTTCTCCTCCAGCGTTGTCCCTCGCTTCGTAGTAAGGAGATTGCAGGGTCAGGGATATGCACATCTGGAACCCACAGAGGCCTGGGATCTCCTGGCAAACGGTACCAGGCTGCCTTCCTAGGCCTGCGCAGGCCTCTTTCCTATTAGGTCCCTCTGTAGACTGGATCAGCCCACCCTTGTGTATGTTCCTGGGCCAAAGAAGTGGCCAGGGAGATTGGTTGGCAGGGGTGAGGGTGGAAGATGGGTGTTGTACCCTAGGATGTCCACACGGATACGTGTGAGCCCCTCCTGGGATTGGGTGGAGCCTGGGGAAGGCAAAGAAAGGGGTTGAACCAGGAGCTCTTTGGTGGCCCTCTTACCCCAGGCCCTGCAGATCTGAGAGGGAGGCTTATCTCCGAAGGACGGGGAGGCCCAGCTGATGTCCTGTGCAGCACAATTTGAGGGGCATTACAAAGCCCCACCTACAATACCGGGTGTGCTTCGGGCAAGCCTGCCCTGAGAGTTAACCACAAACCCCCTCCCTAACTGGTAGTGTCACGAGGCCGCAAGAAAATTCCAGCTATAATTTTAATTTTCAAAAGCTCATCCATCTGCGTTATGATCTTAGAAGAAAAATACCCCATTCCTGGCCACCGGTGAAGGGAAGCAGGCAAGGCTTGGTGCTCACACAGGCGATCATCTCTCTGTTTGGGATGCCAACTATGGTCTCTCCTTGGCGAGTTCATAGGGCTTATATCCTGCCTGCTCGCCTTTAATGAAGAAATGTTAAATATTTTAAAATAAATTGTCTTTAAAGGGGCCAGAAACACAAACCCTGCAGGGCTTTTGCTTCTTTGAACATCCTGAGGGCTGTAAAATGCTCTGGGTTGGACTGGGTACCAGGTCAGGGGTGTGCATGAGTTGCTTAGTTTGTGGGGTTCTCTCTGGTTTGTGGGGCTCCAGCTGGGGCAGGGAGATGATGTCAAGCATCACTGTTACTTTATTTCTGTCCGTCATCTGTCTGCTTGACTGAGTAAACCGAATGCTTTTAGCTTCGGAGCTTCCTTTTCCTGGAGATGTAAATGTCCCGCCACATGCCCGCCATTCAGATGGGCTTCAAGTACAAAGCAGGGTTCAACCTGCACCCCCACAGTTTCTCATCTCCAGGAGCCCTCTCCTAGACTGTAAAGAGGAAAGGGCACTGGACTCGGAACCAGGTGGCCAGTGGCAAATCTAGGACCTTTCGCTTACGAACTGGGTCATGGTGGGCACGCCAATTAAACATACTCCTGTTAGGAAGAAGCCAGGCATTCAGTTATTCCTCTAAAAAGTACACATCCAGGACGACTCTGTGCTAGACAGCATGACAGACACCTGGGAAATACCCGGGTAAGCAGAGTAAGTAATTACCTTGTGACTTTTGTGCTTCAGGAAATCGGTAACACCTTGTCTCCCTCCCAGGACAGTTGAGGGTCGAATGTTCTAACTGCTCTGTAGACATAAGAATAGAAGAGTGCTGAAAAAAAAAAAAAGGAAAAAGACTTTAGTTTTACACATAGTTGGTATCCAATAACAGAGCCACATATCTCTCCCTTTTCAGTATTTATAACTATCATTTATTTTCTTATGATCTCACCCACAACTTCCTTTAAAAAATATATGCAGGGGTGCACTGAGGTCGAGGTGAATTTCAATAAAGTTTGTTCTGATGATTTGAAAATGGGATCCCCCTGGGGTATTGCAAAACTGGGCTTGGGACCTTGGCCTTGGAATAAGTAGATGGTCTTTCACAGTCAGAGGAGAGAAAAGCCACAGGAGATGGGCACGCTAACAACAGAGATCACTGAACACCCGGCGGAACCACCGGGTCAAGGGTTAAAATCAGAATAATCTGAACCCAAATGATAACACGGAGAAAGGAAATTTTCCATCCCTCCTCACCCTCCTTGAGCCGTTGATGGGAGCTACAAACACGACTCTTCTCTCAGCAGAATTGTATCAAGACCATACGCAAAGATAAACACTCTGGTCTCAGAGCAAGACAGGATAACGAAAAGCGAAGAGCAAGTCGGCGGGGTACCCCCCGGCCTGCTGTGCTCCCACCCACACTAAAGCGCTCGGCACGTGGGAGGCGTGGGTCCTGTGCCCCCGCTCACTGGCTTGTTTGTTCAGCACATATTCATGGAGTGCCTGCGGTGGGCCAGGACTTCAGAAGGAAGCAGAACCTGGCGTAGTCCTTGCCTTCCCGAGTGTTAGTGAAGGACACTGCCAGCCAAATGCCCCCGACACTCGTCCTGAGAGGTGGTGGTGAGCAGTGCTGCGAAGGGGACGCAAAGGGTACAACAGGCGATGTCCCTCGTAAGGAAAAGCACAGTAGGGTCCCCTGAGAAAGGGATGCTTGATGTCTGCTGCCACTGTCACCTCTCCTTCTCCATCACTTCTCCCTTTCTCTTCTACCTTTTAGGGACCCCTGTGACAACACTGGGCCCAACTGGATGGCCCAGGATAATCTCCCGTCTCAAGGGCCTTGGTTTAGTCACAGAGGCTGAGTCCCTTCGGTATGTAAGGTCACGTCCTTGCAGGTTTCCGGGATTAGTAGGTGCACATCTCTGGGGAGTCGTTATTCTGCCCGCAGCATTGGAACATCTGTACTTAAACCTGAGGAGGAAGGGGAGGGCAGGCAGTCTATGAAAGGACATTTTCAGCTCTAAGCAACTGCAGGTTGGGGCTCACCTGCACTCAGGCTGAGCCAAAGCAAGCGCTCAGCACAAGTCGTGCTCAGCAACCAGAGGCAGGGCCCCGACCTTCATGCCTGAGTGACATGTTTATGGTGTCTAAGGCTGGTCCACTCGAAAGGCAAGTAAAACTCTCGATAATCCCAAGGATTTGCGAACTGACTTGAAAGCACACGGGGCCTGGCGCTCTGCCTGGCCGTGGATGGAGCAGGCCTGCCGGCGACAGCGCGGGGCGCTGTGTCTCCAAACGCGTCACCCCTGCCCTTGGAAGGCATCTGGTTTCCTGCTCCTTTGGAGATTCCACGTCTGCTCTGTGCCTTGGCATCCCCATCCAACCGCTCACACACACCTCTTCCCAGAAGAACCTACGTTGGTTTAATCACCTCGTGGGTTTCCCTGGTTCTAGTTTTTCCAGCTTGCTTTTATGGTAGTAATTTGCCCTCTCTCCTTCCTTTCCTCAGGCAGGAAGCCTAACCAGCCCCTCCTGGGGAAAACTCAAGGGGCCTTTAGTAACAGAAATCTCAGGAGAGGAAAGAGCAGAACTTCCATACTGTCCCTCCCGCGCCGGCCAGGCCCAGCGGGCAGCTGCTGCCGGCGGTGCTGTGCCGATGCTGACCCTAGGCCACTGTCCTGCTCCGCCACCCACAGAGAGCTCAAGTTCCCTCCGGTTCCACACAGATGACCTTCCTGAGAGGTCACAGCCATGCAAAGGTGGGGGAGAGGTAGGACATTCATGAACAGGCTGCGACTTTCCCTGGAAGTCTTCCCAAGCCAGACGAACGGAGACGTCAGGAAGGAGCATGGTCCAAACCACCGTAGTTAGGATCTTCCCCAATTCACTGTAGAACCAGAGGTCAACTTCTTTTCTTCTTTTTTAATTTTTATTAGACACGTTTCTCCTCTGTCTGCCTTTGGAGCTTCTGCGTATCAGCATTTAGTGATGGGAGGAAGGAAAACTGGGCACTGAAATCCTGTGAGCGTCTGCTTTCTCAGTTGCAGGGACTGAGGTTAGACCTTGGGAGAGGTTGAAGGTTCTTCTCTTTGCCACTCATTTGCAGGATCTGGTGGGGAGATGCCCCCCATTCTCCTGACCTGTGAGGGGCTGACAGCCCCTTCCCTTCTCAGGAGAGATGTGTGATAATGCACATGAAGCACTTGCAAGGTGCCTGGCATCCAGTCAGCTTTTAGAAAATGCTTGCTAAGAGGCAGAAAGGTGACAGTGACAACACTGATGACCTGTTTGTCCTAACCGATCCTTCTGGTTGGGTTCTCAAGCTTTAAAAAGGTGACGACACTTAGAAGAACTCCTAGTCCTTTTTCCTAACTTTGCTCTATTGATAAATAAAATTCTAGAAACTTCACCTGCCCCTTATGTACCTGACCTACATGTCATGTTTTTTTTCAAGTTCAGCTTCGATGCTCTGTCACTCGTGTCTTGTTGGTCCCTGTTGGTTATCATTCCTAAGTGACTGACCTCAGTGGTTGCAGATTATGCTAGAGAGTTAGAGAGCTCTATGGCTTCCATTCCGTTAGCTCCTTCCACAGTCCTCCCAAGTACTCCTGTCAAAGTGTGAACTACTAAACATGTTGGGCCATTCTGGTTTAAATCATCGGTCACACGCGTCCCACCATCCTCTGAACAGTTCAGGGAGGGTGGTGAAGATGATCTGTTGAACGTCTCCTGCCTCCCCAATAACCACGTGCGTTAGAGACAGACCAGCGTCTCCGACGTTCCTGAGGGCCCCTCTGTGACCCTTCCACGCGTTCATGTCTTGCCCTCAAAGAGCCCTTTCCCTTCTCTGAGGATCTAAATGCTCATTTACAAGCCGCACAGAGGGAAAGAAGACAAAGGACACCAAGAAGATGGTTCACTGCTCCCCGCAGCCCCTGACAACAGGTCCCCCCAGCGTTCCCTCTTCGCAGCCCATACACCACGCTGTAAAACTGACAAAGCGTGAACTTGCAGGGCCCCAGAGGAGCCACGAGGTGACGACCCCTCCCAAGCAATGGTCAGGCATGGGGGCGGAGCGCGTGATGAGACCTGGCTGGTTTCTGGCCCATGAAACATCTGCCCTGCCTTCCCAGCTCCCCGACCTTCTCTTTCCCAATAAAGCAAAGTGGGGACACAAATGGGAGGGGAAGGTCAACCAGAAAGCGGCCAAAGCAAGCAAAACCCCCGCACACCCTGGCCTCGTAGCCGAATCGAGCTGGGCCCCAGTGGTGTTCCTCCTGGGCCCTTTCTCCCTCCTTGGACCCCTGGGCCGTCCTGCCTGTTTAAGCACCTCCTGATTTTCCATCTCAGGGAAGCCTGGGTGGGTCACTAGCAAATCACTGTTGTCAAAACAGTGGTACATGGAGACGGGAGCCCGAGGCCCTGTAGAAACTGAGGCAGCTGAGGGAATCCTGTAGGAGGTAGCAGACTGAGACCGGGACGGGGGGTTGGGAAGCAGGGCCACGCTGTCCCCGTGATGCTGGCGGGCCACTTAAGTCCTCTCCGTCTCAGCTCTCTCAGCCCTAAAAGGAGGGGAGGAGTGGGGGATCCTGAGATGGTTTTGGTCTGATATTCTCCAGTTCTTAAGCAGGCCTGGGACCTGGGGAGACGGGAGAAGGGGGGATTGGCAGGGCAAGCGTCCTGAGACACAGGGGAACGAAAGCTATGTAGGCTCCCCCTTCTCAGCGAACCGTGGGACCTGCGTTTCCCCCATTTTTCTAGCTCTGGCCAAGATCGCATGGGCTCATGTCATGACTGGGAATCCTTCTAATTCTTTGAGTTTGAGATGGAGATAGGGCGAGAGCGAGAGAGAGAGACAAACTTGGGCTGGGTGAGAGGAATACCGTTATGGAGGTGTCAGACTGGGGCAGACAGAACTATGACAACATCGCTTGGTGTGTTCTTGGAGGATAAAAAGTATCTTCTCTGGAATTTTCGGATGCCGCCGGTTACCGCCCCCATACAAACTTCCGGAAGAGGCAGTGACTTTGAATTACCTTCAGTCATTGTACATCATGTTGTATGTGGGGGGCTGAGGGGTGGGGGAGTTCCGGTGAGTTCCGGCGGAGGTAAGCATTGCTACCCCTGGATTGGGGGAAACCAGATATGCAAGCCCTGGATCAGAACCACTGGGACCCAGAGAAGGATCCAGTTAAGCTGCCAGGTGGGCTCAGCCTGGAACTGAGAGTTAAATAATCAAGGTTCATCAAGCCCGAAATGTAGACATAGAAAAGGGATGGTTCCAGAAGGACTTTTCAGTGAAGGGGGTCAAGACAGCCTTCCAGGGGGGGTGCAGACGCCAGGCGGCTGGATCCGTGTGAGAAATAACCTGAACTTGAGGCAAGATCGTTTTCTCTGTTGGACTAGATAATCCCTGAGGTCCAGAACATAGACGTAGTTTATCTGAAGTCACACAACTGATTAGTCGATGGGCTGGAATTCTTATCCAACTCCATTCCCTCATTTGGGTACCGGGAGTCGAGGACACCCTGTTCTGGGCTGCGTGCTGTGTGCTTCCATGTCCTGACACCCCACCTGCTTCTCTTCCCAGTGGGTCATGCCAGCTGGATTCCTACTGCATGCACCAAACCGGCAAAGCCATACATTTCCTGCCTTGTCAAACCGTTCTTCCCTTTGTTAAGATAAAGGAATGGAGAAAGAAGCATAGACGATAGATGTTTTCAATTTGGAATGTGAATAGGGATCATGGGTCTCACATGAGGCCTCTGTAAGTGTTCTATAAATACTCCCTAAATAGCTAAGCTGCTTCACATGGGCCCACTTTACCACTCCCACAGTCTGGGAGGCTTAGCAGGGAGTTCGGGGGGTCGGGGTGGGGGGTCTCAGAGCCAGGGGGACACACTCAGAGGGGATGAACAAGTCTGAGCCTTGGAGAAGTGGTTCAGAAAGAGGAACCCCTTACACTAAAGCCTAGTAAATCAAAGGTGTTCTATAAATAATATTTATTTCCTCTTTGGTAAGGTCTTGAATTCAGGGGTTATATATAATTCCTTGGTCATATAAGACTTCATCCAAAATGAGCTTTTGAGGTTCCAATACATACATCTGGAGTGTGTGTGTGTGTGTGTGTGTGTGTGTGTGAGAGAGAGAGAGAGAGAGAGAGAGAGAGAGAGTCTGTCAAGGGGAGGGTGTCCCAGCCTTGCTGTTTAGGGTAGATGGGGCTGGATGAGGTCAGCTGGGCTTTTGAGAGTTCAGGTCAAGGCTCCAACTGGCAGGGAGCAGTCCTATCCTCCCACCTTACAGGCCAAGTGCATGCTCTTCTGAAAGTCACTGAGCTGGAGATAAACATGGAGCTCATAATAGCTTTTTCACCTGATGTCCTTCATTACATGTTCCACACTTTAAATTCCTTTGCTTCACTCCTGTGTTCTTTGGGATCTTTCAGAACAAACATTAAAGGAGAAAAAAAGAAAAGAAAAAGCCAACTACCCTCCTCCCTCCACCCTTCCCATCCCTTCTGAATGACTCACTTTGACCGGGACAATTAATCTTAATCAGGATGGAATGACAGCGGAGAGAGGACAAGCACCGCGATGCTCTGTGGTGCCAAAGACATGGTGAGGCAACCAGCGCCTTCCCCTGGGCTGCAGTGGGGGCAATGTGGAACTGTTTAGTGGTTTCAAAAATAGCATTTTGCAAAATTAGAGCTGCCTGTATCTGCAGGATGGACAGCAGGTCAGGGGTTGTGAAATGCCCGTGCTAAACACTAAGTGTGAGCAGCCGCTTTTAACAGTGTTGGCTAGAAGGTGAGGCCGGCTAGCGGGCCCCGAGGCTCATCAACTCCACCTTCTCTGGGGGAGATCGAGGACACGCCATTTCTCATGCTTGCACTCGTGTTCCCCCGCAGAACTCAGAGCTTCCATGTGTGTATCCTTACCCGTTATTCTCATTTTCTGACAGGTGCCATTACTCATCTCCCCGTCCCTGCCCATCTCCTGTTTTGTTTTCCTCTGCATGGGTCACACTTTCCAACAAGCCCTGGTGGCACCTGGTACCCTAGCAAGGCTGTGGTCAGCACTCTTCACTTCATCCCAACATCTTTGCAAGTCCCGGAATGACCAGGAGAAATCACTTCGTCACCTCAACACTGTGGTCACGTCTTTTAATTTGCAATTAACCGGTTGAGCCTTCATTAATGAGAAGACTACTATTACTCTATTGAGGTCCAAGAACTCCAGGGACATAGTCCAAAGGGCACCTTTCTGTTTCCAATACAGGGTGGAGAGAGGATTGGAGTGTCCAGTCTGCTCAGTTATGGGTGCGTGTTGTTTTAGCTCCTTGCGCAGGTGCCTTTGTGAAAAGCTGCCAGGATATACACTGAGGAGCCCCTCTTCATCACTGTGGCCATACCCTGGGTGTCCCAGAGATGAGCACAGGCCACAGTGCTTTCCAGGTCACACATGGGCACCAAGGTTCCAACCACAGTAATCCATGACTCAGGATAGGCTGTATCGAAGGTGGTGAGGTAGCGGGGCTGTTGGTGGTGCTCTCACCAGCACCAGGAGAAGGGATTCATACTAGGAGCCCCTACTTTACTCAGGGTGAGTTCTGTCTTTCGAGCCCGTGGTGTCCTTCTCTCCCAGCAGAACTCAGTTAGGACCATCCCCGTCTTAGTCTGTCCAGGCCACTGTAACAGAATACCACAGACTGGACAGCTTAAACAGGTATTCATTTCTCACAGTTCTGGGGGCTAAGGAACCCGAGATCAAGACACTCACTGATCCCGTGTCTGGTGGAGGCATACTCCCTGCTTTGCTGATGGCCGTCATCTCCTTACACCTTCACACAGCAGAATGCAGAAAGAAAAAGCTTTCTTGCACCTTACTTATAGAGGCACTCATTCCACAGTGAGGGTTCCACCCTCATGACCTAATTACTTCCCGGACGCCTCGGCTCCTAGTATCATCGCAATGACGGTCAGCACATCAACATTATGGGGGCATACGCACATTCAGTCCATAGTGTGTTCTAATGAGCCTTTCTCCTCTGTACATACTGTGAAGGCCGTCAGGCCATCAGAGGGTTTTACACCTTTTCCCCAAAGGAATGGATGCCAGCTGGTCTTACAGTCACAGAACTAAGGGAAGCCACTCATTTCCTTCTGGTCTGCCCCCGCCCCCAGTGCCTTGCTACCTTGGCTTCTAGATGGAGAGTCTGACCTAATCATTTTCTATATTCTGCTTCATCATGCATGCTATTGTACTAGATAGAATAAGAAAGAAAACATCCCTTGGCCAAATTGTGCCCCAGGACATCCAACGACCATTGGTTGTATCAACAAGTCATTGGCTTGAGGACAGAAGCCATGATGTAGGAAGAAACTCTCCTCCTGTCCCTCCATCCTCGGTGTGTCAGTTCAGGGTCTTCAGGTTCCTCTCGGCACAACATTTTCCAAAGTCTGCTGTCATTTATAACACAGACATTAATTGAGCATCAAGACTCTTCCAGACACTCATCTGGGATGTTGTAGTGCAGAGTTGGAAAATACAGAATCTACGTGCAATAATTATGTTACCCAGTAAGGGAGGGCAAGGTCCATGCATGAGCAACTATGATATAAAGTGGGAAGTGGTAGGTTTGGGTACCCTAGAAAACAGAACCAGCTGCAGAAACTGTTGTGCTGCTTCCTTGCTGAGGAGTGCAAACCCAAGAAGAGAGAAATGAGGAGAAAAAGGTGTGAGGAAGGAAAGGAGACTTACAAGGGGGCGTCTACCAAGCCAGACAGCACGGGGTAATAAGTGTAACTACTTGCTCAGTCTCATACAACTGTCTTCCCAAGAGGCCTGTGAGCCAAAGGGCCTCAGGGAAGTGCATGGTGGCTGGAGAAGTCATTCAATGGCTCCTGCCTGCTGTTGGTCAAAGCTTCAGGAACATTCCACTGAGTTTAATATCTCAGTAGCAACAGGAATATTCCAAAATGAAAGGCAAGGGATTCAGGACAGGGATATGAAAGAAGTCACCTTCAGGGTGTGCTCCTATGCAGCTGGCCAGAATCCACCCTTTTACCCTGGTTTCAGTCTCAGAGGGTGACAAGGGTCATCAGTGGCTCTAGGCTCTTGCCCACTTTAGCAAGTTACAAAATGGACAGTGAGGAATAGAAGTTTCCATCAAAAAGAAAAAAAGAAAAAAAGAAAGAGAGGGGTTCTGGCTAGAAGATGTGGAAGTGGAAACAACAGTATCCACGGCAGGATCAGAAACGCATCGGCTCTGTGGGAACCAGGGTCCCCTGGAGCAGCGATGGAGGGCACAGGGGCGGGAAACAGCCATGTGCTCCCTGTTTATGTTAAGGCTCCCTGGGACAAGACAACCGACTGAGATTCATGTCTGAACTCACGGAACCACGTTCTGTTTGATCCCTTTCCAAACACAAGATCATAGCCTTACCCTCCATGCAGCCTTTCCCCTAGAGAGCTTCCCCTCTGCGTATTCCGGGGGGTGCCCAGGACTGCAAAGTGGCCCTCGCTGCCCAGGGTTGTGGGAGCTTCGGCCCTGGTGGGAAAGGAGTAAACTCAAAAAATAAGTCTCCTAGAGTGGGCACGTCCAACCTACAGCCCAGGCGGCTTTGGCTATGGCCCAACACAAATTCCTAAAACAGGATGAGATTGTTTTGGGGACCATTTCCCCCCCAGCCCATCAGCTGTCGTTGGTGTGAGTGTACGGTATGTGTGGCCCAGGGCAGCCGGAAGGGTGGACACGGCTATTGGAGGATGGAAGGCGGCGTCCCAGCGCTCTGGGTTTCTGCTGCTTTCTTTCCCTCCGCTGCTTGAATGACCACGAAGTCCAAAGCAGACCTTAGCGTGGAAATGGCTGCCCCATAATTTAGACATGTTTGCATAACATCCTGAAAATAATTCAAGAAGAATAGGTTTTGCTTGGAATCTATCACTGCCTGAGAAATCGGAGTCCAAACACAACTGTGTGCTAAAAAGGCACGAGACGCAGCACACGGGAAGGCCGGCGGCAGAGAGAGAGGAAAGGCCCCAGGGTGGGGCAAAGCAGGAAGAGAAAAGCCGAGGCAGGAGCGCCCCGCACGGCCTCTGCCTCCGACCCCCACTCTCCTCCAGGACGCCATGACAACTGACACGCAGGGGGACGGGGGGTGGGGGCAAGGGACGGGCGTCTCGGGTCTCAGAAATTCTCTGAGAAATTCTCTTATGCTCTGTTTTTCCATGGCTTCAGCTGAAGGTGTTTTCTGTCTCCCCCCCACCCTTACGGGTTCTTTTGGAGAGGATCCACACGTTCAGAAAGTAATCAACTAACAAATTACACATAGGAGCAGGAAATAGTAACTTCCAAGGACAAGTCCAGAGCAGTGGACCCAAACCAGAAGACCCGGAATGATTTCAGGCTCTGCCGTTCTCACTGGGACCAGCCAAGGCTCTTCTCTTTTCAGATGGGGGAGGGTCGTAGTGAGCGCCTGTCATGATGAAAATGACCATTCGTGCACGCCTCCAGGGCTGCAGGGCCTTTGATGATCCACCTGAGGGCTACGGGAGACCTCAGGTGTAAGTCAGGCCCTCTCGTAGGTGCCGGTTCCTTAGGGACCATGGTTGGTGGGCTGGAAGCTACAGTTCCTACAGGGCAGAATGATGTGCTTAGGCCACCTGCCTGTGGCTCACTGTGTCCTTTGGACCTTCCTCACTCTGGACCTTCATTTCTCTGAACGTGGTGGGCAAAGCTGTCTCTACGCCCTTAAATGTTGGTGCCCCTAAGCCTGCTCTTTTATCAGCCTTCCCTGTCTCCCAGGCCACCGCACATATGCTAGGGCTGCACATTCCTCCTGTAGGGCCCGCAGTCCCTGCCTTTAGCCTTGACTTCTCTCCAACCCCAGCTGTCCCCTCCACCGCCGGGAGATCCAGCAGTGCCCCCCTCGCCCGGGGTCGCAGTCAATTCCAGCTGCTTTCGAGGACCACCGCAGACGGGGGGGCTTCCGCCACACACGTTTGTTGCTCACAGTTCTGGAGGCTGGGCGGCCGCGACGCGGGTGCCAGCGATTCGGTGATGGCGAGATCCTGCTTCCTGGCTTGCGGGTGGCTGTCTTCTTAACCGTGTCCTTCCAGGACAGCGGAAGGAAGCTCTGGTGTCCCTGCCCTCTGCTTATACGGGCGCTAATCCCATCATGAGGGCTCCACCATCGTCACCTCCCCTAAACCTAATCACCTCCCCAAGTTCCCTCCTCCTAATAGCATCAAATTAGGGGTCAGGAATCCAACTGAGAGATTCCGGGGGCACGAACATTCAGCCCACGGCACCGTGTGAATGGCCATCATCACTGCAGGTGCTCAGACCCGCAGGGGTCCGGTGGGCGTCTTTCTCCTACACCCACGGCCCTGAGTCGGTGAGGGTCCTTCTGGCTTCCAACATCTCGTCCGTCACCACCCTACCATGTTCCTGTTCTCTTTTCTTGGGGACGGTCACAGCCATCACAGTGATCTCCCTGCCCCCAGTTCTGTCCCCCTCTTGTGCCTTCTCTATGCCACAGCCAGAATAGTTCTAAAAAGCAAATTCAAATGTTTCTCTCCTCTGCTTCCGGGGCCTCACTGGCCTCCTGTTGACCCCAGGAGAAAAATCTAAATTCTTCAACATTATTTACAAGCCTCACCTTCTCGGCCTGCCCCACCCCTGCCCTCACCCTCGTTTATACCCAACATGCCCCGTGGTCCCTGTGCTGCAGAGATCTGGGTCTTTGCACAAGGTGTTCCTTCATAAAACAGCCCTTTTGGCATCTCCTGGGGCACTGCCCCATCCTCTGGTTGACCTCCACTTCCTGTAGGGGGGCCTGCCTGGGTTCTCACACCTTAACAGCAGAGAAAGAGGGATTTCCCCACTCCAGAAATAGAATTAAGAGCAGCATTCCCCCCCCCCCCTTTACCTGAGTGTCTTTTCTATACATAAAACAGACTCGCCAGTTCTAAACAAAACAAGCAAGTGTTACTGTCACCTCTTATCCTCTTATTTCTGGTAGACCTGGTGGAGAGGGAGTGGGAGGTCCCTGGCCCATGAGCGAGGGGAGCTAGAGTTCCAGACAGAAGGCACCCAACTGGAGGGCAGGGTATGTGCCATCCCAGCACTTGTAGGTTCCTCTAAGGTCTTGGCTTCACCTGGCCTTGTCGGGGGAAGTTCAGCAGGTTTTCTAGGAGATCCTCCCAGCTGTGACAATGCCATCACCTTCTTCCTCGACAGGAGCAGAGGCCCCTCTCAGAACTGAGCTCTCCAGAGCAGCTAAGATTCATGACCTAAGTCACCATTTACAACTAACCACAAATGTTCTCACATATGATATGGCTAAAGCCAATCACAGTCTCACAAATCCAAAGTCAATGATTTTGGCTACGCACACTCTAAGATAGACACATCATCTTGTTTATAACTGAAGCTATCGTTTCAACTTATTTAGGAAACATTACAGTGACCGGAAAAAGAAAGAGAAAGTCTCATTACACGTTAGTGTTTTCCTGGGACAAAGGTTCTGAAATGGAGAATTTTCCTAGGGACTCCAGTGAAGTCCCCCTCTTGGGTGGAGTTAAATGCACCTGCCCTTCCTGGAGTCCCATATGACTCCGTACTTTTCTCATTATAGCTCTTAACTCTACATCGAGGTAGCTTATTTAATACCTCTTGCTGCCATCAGACCCGAAGCTCTGTGAGGGCAGGGCCCTCAGGTGACTTTTTCAATGCTCTGTCTCTAGTTCCTGAGATAAAATGTGCGTCCAGTAAGTGCTGCCTGGAGAAATACATTCTCTTTTGCTGCTGTTCAGGACACTGATAGGAATGAGAGTGAAGGCCTCCATACACACATTGGCTTCCTTCTGAGTCAGACTGACCTGCCACCTGTATTTCAAGAGGGGATATTATTTCAGGGACACTACCATCTTCTTGGGTTAAGAGCAAGAAATAGAAAGAAGCTTGTCATTTTTCCAACTGTAGAAAGAGATGAAGGGAAAACAGAGGGAGGTGAGATTAGAAGCCCATAAAGCAAGGAGCACTCGTGGGTCAGAGGGACTGGAAACAGGGCTGCAGGCACGTGATCAGTTTCTCCTGTGTTGTCTCAAGCTTCCCCAACAATTAGGCTGATGCACTGTGCTCCAAATCCAAATGCTCATGTCCCTGAGGACCTGGGGGTCTTGCTGAATAACCACATTGTAAGGCAGGCTGAAGGCTCTGCCCCGTTTGAATATAAATTATGCCTTCTCTTCCCTCATCCATGCAACCCGTCTCACCCCCAACCCCAACCCTCCCACTTGCTTTTGCTCCACAAACTACTAGGAAGACATTGACTTAATCATCCCAACAGGAGTAGAATGCAGGAGAAACACCCCATCCATAGCCACCTCGGCACTCCCTTTGCCCAAAGCAGGGTGAAGTGAAGACTCTAGTGTCCTTTGGCAACATTTATGTGGGACACATGTGCTGGGAGACGATGATCCTTCCTTTCCCCGTCTTGGGCAAGATGGATGGCCACACTGTGAATGGACAAGGGTGCATGGTTGGAGAAATGATACGTTGGTGTTCTAACATCGCACCTCTGAAGCAGATCCCCAAGACGGACCATGGTATTTGTGGGGGTGAGGTCAGGAGAGGAGCCACAGTGACCTAAGGCAAACTTTAAGATCCTACATGTGCTGGAGTTTTTGCACCCCTTGCACCACAGCCTACGTATACAATCCTGGACAAGTTTCTCAACCCCTATGAGCCTCAGTTTTTCCTGTAAAATGACAATAATAGGCAAAGGCAGTTGGGAGTATTGAATAGGCTAATGCAAGAAGAGGACCTAGCCCAAGGAATATCACCTAAAATGTCTTCACTACAGGTAGATATTAATATTGATTCTTGGTAAATCGTTTGAAGCAGCATGGTTAAAGGAAATCAATATGAAACATTTACAGAAATATTAGAAGAAAATACCACTTCAAGGAAATTTCCTGATTGTAGCAGGTTATCTGAGACTGTACTTAGGGTATACAATTCCCTATCTATGCTGTTAAGGGGCTTAGTGGGAAGGTTTTTGAAGTCTTGAGTCAAATCTTCTCTCTGTTATCTATCCATCATCTTTGTATTTATTTACATAATAAAACTGAAGTCTAAGAGAACATTGTAAATTGGAAAACCAGAATCAAAACCTAGAACCCAGAATTTCTGGTCTTTTACCCATTGCCGTTGATACTCACATAAGGAGAACCTTCTACGTGCCATTCACACTCCGCACCCTGAAAAGTGGGCATGATTATTCCATTCCGCATCTGAGGAACCGGAAGCTCGTCTTAGTACATTGAACTGACTTGAAGGTCATGGTGTTGTGAGTCTTTCACCAGTTGAAGAGGTCGGATGTACATGGGACCAGACGCCTAAGGGTGGCCAGTAGCCTTGCATGCTAGCAAGGGGAGGGAGGATGAAAGCAACAAGAGGGGTGGGATCTTTTTTCTTTTTTTGTCTATTTTATTATTTTTTTAAAATTCATTTTTATTGTTAGACTTATTGGGGTGACATCTGTTAGCAAGGCTTACATAGGTTTCAGGCAGGATCTTTAATGGTCTGTCTACCGATACATCCTGAACATCTGAGAACAGCGCTTAGCACTTAACAGGGGGGCCATAAATATTTATTGAAAAGTGCTAAATGAATAAACAAATGAATATTAAGCACAGTAACAAGTCAATCGAAATGTTCTCTTTAAATTTTAAAACTCATAAAAGGCCTTTGCATTATCAGTTTGCCTGCATCAGCATGCTGTACTAGTCACGTTCCCCTTCCTTAAAAGTAGCATTCATTGCTTTTAATATTTATAGAAGATAAAAAAATTGATAAAAACGAAAAAGTATAAGAAAAATTACACTCACCCATACATCAGAAAGAATAATATATTCATCTTTTCAATCTAGAGCGTCTTTGCTTCCCCAGATTTCTGTAATATTAGCACTTGCATGATTCTGAAATAAAATCATCCCCAAGTTTCTGATGTCCACTGTCAGCTCTCTCTGTACTCTTTCACTTGACTGATTCATTCATTGTCATGATTTCTACCACATTCTATGTGGGCCTGACCCATAAGTCTGCAATGGCCCCAACCTTTCCCCTAAGTGCTGGTTCATCATTTTGGTGCTTGACATCTTGGCCTTGATGTCTCTCTTGGTGATCAGAAATGGAAGAAATCATCTTCTCCTCACATTCTTATTTCACTTAGAGATTTCACCATCCTCCCAGGCACCCCCTTGAGAAGCCTGTCACTGATGACTTCCTCCTTAGCTCAGCATATCCAATCAGTCACCAGATCCTGGGAATTATACCTTCTCTTTTCAGTCCCTCTCTGTCCCTTTTTGAGACTAATGCAATCACCTCTATTTTGTACACTGTTGTTAGATCAACCATCTTAAAGTTCAGCTCAATCCACCTCTCACCACTGTCCATGGCTTCTCATCACCTGAACAATAATGGGAACACCTTAGCTGACTTTCAAAACTCTTGTTATCTGACCTGCACTAACGTTTTACTGATTTCTTCCAACTCGCCTTCATACTATGGTACCAGTGTGTCTGAACACTTCCAAGTTTTCAAGACAGGCCTAACGTTTTCCTACCTCGTGATTGGCTCATGCTGTTTTCTCGGCCAGGGTGCTTCCTGTGTGCTCTTCTTCTTCTTCCTGCAACTTCTGAGCTGGGATATAAAAGGTGGGGACAGTACACAAATACCACCACCATGACGTGTACCCAGATACCCAGAGCAAGAGTTACTTTCTATCCACTGAGCCCCACGAAACACTTTGTTTCATGTATTTCTTATCACATCCTAAGACATATCCCTCTTATATATAAATATACTGTGTCTGGCTATTACCTGTGAATTCCTTGAGACCTGAACCTGGGAAATATTACAGAGGAGCCAAAGGGCAGACATAATACCTTTCATTCGTGGCAAGATAGTAGTTTTTACCCCCGTCTTTTCTTCCCTCCTCCCCCACTTTCTTCCTTCCTGAAGGTGGTCTTGGGAAAGATTTAGGAGATGTCAACATAGTAATTCATCCAAATTATTCTGTGAGAGGCAGGTTGATCAGCCTAAGGAATGATTCTAATAGTTCAGCACTGAAGAGAGGGAGGTGGGATGGCACGGGAACGAGTGCTCAAAAGAATATGGAACTTAAGAGGTTCTGTGGGAAAGTAGGACACTTCCAGTGAGGTCTGGTGACTGTGATGTCATTGATATAATTCCTACCAGTATGCACTGGTGGATGAGGGAAATCATTCCATCATGATGGGATATTTCTCCTAACGCCTATGAGTTGCAGGTTTTGGACAACCATCACAGCCTGATTTGTATGCTGGGAGAGCTGGAACTAGGATTTTCTTTACGCTTTGAATCATATACATGTGTGTTTACCTAAAAAGTCACAGAAATCCCATGTAGTTTAAAGACATAGAGATTGGCTTTTCTTCACACAGCCAGAAATCCACAAGCAGGCATCTCATGGATCTGAGACCCATTAGGAACCCAGGCTCTTTCTCTGTTTCAGTTCCTCCATTTTTTGCACATGGCTTTCGCCTTCCTGATCACAGGGTGGCTGTTGCATTGCCCAACTCCACATCTGGGTTTTAGGTTTGAAGAAGGCTGAGGGCCAAATGGTTTTCCATGAGGCTTTAACTGTTTATTCAGGCTTTCGTTTATACCATCTTGGCTAGATTTGTGCCACATTATCCAGGCTGGAGGATGAGTACAAAAATCAGGTAGTTAGCTATCTAACCTCTTTTGGGGAGGAAGGCAAGTTGAGAAGTTAGTTGAAAATGATTTTTAAGTGAGCCAAACTGCTCTGGTTACTCTACCCTCTGGCCTTCCTCCCCCACTATCATGGTCTTTGGAAACAGTAACATGAATCTAGATGGTAGTAAAAACGGGGTTCTGGGAAATGTATGTTTGAATGTATGTATGAATGTGTTTGTACTTATGCATGTATATATGTATTAATTAATGTATGTGTGTGTATATATAAATATGAATGTATGTATTTGTATAATTGCTGCAGAGGGGTTTGAATGTGAGTCCATTGGTGCATGCTATGACAATTCCATTTCTAGCAACTCTTCTTACACAGTACACATCAGGATACTTAAGAACTTGGCTTTAATTAATCCAACTCCAGAGACTTTAAAGGAACCACCCTTGTTCCAGTGAGATGCTATAGATGCTGAAGGAACACTTTGTTAAGAAATCTGAGAAGCCTGCCATGTGAGATGAAGCATCTTTTTTTTTTTTTTTTTTTAACAAATAGAGAATATAGTATTATTTAGACTTTAATTTCAGTAGCCTTTAATTTAAAAATGTTGGCCTTCAATTTCTTTAGATTATAATGTAAAGGGAGATTTGAATTTTGGACTTTAATTGCTCCCTGGGAGTTTAATACTGGGAGGCAGTTCAAATTCAAGTTTGAGTCATTGTTATGCTGCTGACAATCAGATTTTGGATTGTATTGCTGTTAACTTCTGATGAATTATTAATATATCAGACATCATGGCCCATGATAATTTGAGATGGGATATAAATTAGGCAATGGACTTCAAGCTTAGGGTATTTAATTAACATACAATTCATACCCATTTTAGAGTCCTGCAGAGCAAAAGTTAAATGGTCTGCCATGATCCAGTCAGTCTATCTATGCAGTGGAGAGAAGACTGACATGGAGAGAGAGACCTGACAAATCAGTGGGTAGGACCGCCCTGACAGAACCTGAGGGAACAATCTAACCCCTGGTGGACTCCGAGTTTCATTCCATCTTAATGGTTTAAGAGAACAAAATCTTATGAGTATTGGAGAAGACATTCTCCATTTCCCAATTTTTCAGAAGGGGAGAACATTGCCACTATATTCTACTACCTAGAAAGGAAAAGTAGGGAAGAACTCTTCTACCCTTCTCTACTCTTAAGTGATCCTGTGATTGGGTAGGACTTAGACACATGGCCCAGTCCCTTCTGAGTTTTCTTTTTCATGGATCTCTGCCCTTTCTTTCCTACTGAGCTCATGAGGGGCAGAGGCCAGGTGTGACACATTACTGGGGGCTGTCCAGAGAACAGACTTTCTCTTTCCTGACTGTTGGGGCCTAGTGGCTGAGAGAGAAAGTGCATCTGGGTAAGGGCCTTGTCTCTGCAGACTCTCACACTCTGTTGAGAATAGATTTTAAGTCTAGATCTGAGAATTGAGAAGTATTGAGAAGCTCAATTGTGGCCATGGATCCAAGGCCATAATTTTCAAAGTATTTTTATTTGCCGTTAAGCTGATGTTTTTCTTTCCCCATCACCCTCTGACTCCTGTCTAAATTTTAGTTCCAAAGTGAGGTGGGAGAGATGAGATTAATGATCACCTCTAAATCCTCAACAAATATTAACAAGAGAAAAAATGTCTGTTGGTTCAGTAGAAGTTGCCCTCTCAGGGACCTGGCCAGCCAGACTTTGAGGGTGAAACCCGTTTTGGGGGGGATGGAGAGAGTTGCAGAAAAGACCCAGGGGGTCCTTAGGGAAAGGAGGAAGGAGGGAAGCTCAAGAGGGATGGAATTTTAGGATGTCCCCTGGGGGAGCTCTCTGTATGGACTGAGAAGTAATTCAATGAGAAAAGCAGAAATGATATTTTGTACCACAGTCTGAACCTGTTATCTGTGGATATCTCATGATAACATTTTCTTTCTGGTAATGTATTGGGACCTTCACAGCTCTCCAAATGTCATGGGCATTACTAAAGGAATGCATATATACGAGCCATTTCAGAAACATCTATTGAATACATTAAATGAAGGATTTCTATTTCATAGAGTTAAGAAGAATCGAGCACACTAAAGATACACATTAAAGGGATAAAAAGACAGGGGGCCAAACAAAATTCTATCTCTCCAATCAATGATTATTGGTGGAATTCACATAAATATGTAGCAGGAATAAGCAGGCGTGGAGGATGGTCGTACTAATTGAAGATGATTGCAAAGTAGGCCAAAGGATGGAAGAAGGAAGAAAGGAAGGAAGGAAAATATATATGCTATTTAGTAGATATGTTATGAAGCTGACCTGACACCTTCATATTAAATGATGCTCTAATATTAAAGTCTTGGTTGCAAATTGTTTTATCATCTTTTTGAACTAAGCCTGGGGACAATATTCTAGAATGATTGTAGGTGAGATTGCAATAAAGGAAAATTCAAAATAATTTCCTTTGTGTTAAATGGAAAATTGTTAGGGTCACAGATGCCAAGATGAAAGACCAATAAGAGAAAACAATCTAATCAGGAAATGCTAAAGCTAGGATGTTAGCAAATTAACTCACCCTGATGACTCATCCCAGATGTATTAAGTTTTCACATTTTACAGCCTCTTCATTGAAATTACTAAATACCATCTGTCTCCAGTAGATGAGTTAATGTTAGTCTTAAAGCCCTAAGTTCACATTTCCTAATTCTTTTGTTTGGAAATAAATAACCTTTATGTTGTAGTGGCCTGGTCTTGGGAATGTGATTTCTTTGCCCACTTGGGAGGAAATACAAAAATTCCAAAACTGAGCTCTCGGTTATGAAATGTTTTGTGGGTCAAAGCAGGTTGGTTCCGTATGCATGCTAGCTCCACTGGATCTGGTCCTAGGATTCTTTTTAAGATTATGTTACTTGCCTTTTTAAGCCAAATTTCAATTCTTCATTAAGGTTGAGCCCATGTGCAAGGCTGGAAATGCCCCAATCACGATCCTAGGAAAGCGAATCCAAGGGCAAGCAATGGCCCTTCCATTTATTCCTGTCCCCTTGCCTCAAGAACATGTTTTTGTAAAGTTAAAAAAAGAATGTTATTTGGCTTGTGCAAGAATATTTATTTGTCTTTGCACATTTCGGGTGCTTCAGGTAGGAATGGGGAACATAGTAAAGAAAATTCCTCTGGAACTTTCTCTATACAACTAGGTGAAGGACAATAAATGACAGTTAAAGGGAGGAAAGGCTGCCTGTAAGCTTTTGGGATCCCAGGGACCCCAACATTTACACAAAGTTAGGCAGCAGTTTATTGGAGATAAGGGCTTGATCTAGGCCTAAGATTCGATCGAGTTCCAGGCCAGTTACTAACTTGCCGGTGACCATTGGCAGTTGACCTCACCCCCTAGACTCCGTTTTCCCTTCTTCAAGGGGTACGGCTGAAGGCGACATGTAGATCACATGGATGCCACATGAATGCTTGCATAATAAGGGAATCAATTTACATAAGAACACAGGATTCTTGGTGAGCTGCTGTTGGCGGCCCCAAGACAAATACTGAGAGATAATTCGGTGTTTTCTTTTGTCCCAGGCTCTTCGCACTTAAATTCTTAGCGTTCCAGGCCTCTTAAAACTGTGCCCCCACTCACCGGCCCAGTCGCCAGGGCCACACTTCCCTGCGCGTGCGCTCCACCCCGCTGCAAAGACGGCGTGTTCCTCCGCGACTTCTTCCCGCTGCCCGCGCGAGTGCGCCCCCGTCTGCCTCCGCTCCCCAAATCCGCCTCATCCCCTAACCACAAATGCGTATTTCGGAATGTGCTCTCTGACGTCCCTTGCCTATCCCTCTCTAACAATTCCGTGTGGTTTATCTTCCTCTAAGCCAGGGTTTCTGAACCTCGGCGCTGTTGACATTTTGAACCAGATACTTCTTTTTTGTAGGAGACTGCCTCGTTTATTGTCAGCTGTCAGCAGCATTCCTGGCCTCTACCAACTAGATGTCAGTAGATCACTTACCCCAAACTGCCCACCAAGTTGTGACCATTGAAAATGTTTTCAGAGATTGCCAACTGTCTCCTGGGGGTACAAAATCACCTCTGCTGAAGAATTGCTGCTCTACATTTGCACTCTACTTACGGTATTATATTAATAGATTCAAAACCAGGCAAACCTGAATTTGAAACTTGCCTCTAGCACTTGTTAACTCTGTGACCTCGTGGAAGTTACTGAACCTCTCCGAGCTTTAGTTTCCTTACATACAATTTGAGGATAATCGTTTCTGGCTGGCAGATTTGTTGTGAGGATTATTGTATGAGTCTTAGGGGTCATTCAGACATGGTTGGGATTGCCTGGCAATCTTTGGGAAGAGCCTTCCAGAAGTTGGTCTGCAGTGGTCTTGAGGAGCCTTGCAGAGAGAATTCCTTCTCAAGGAAGGATGTGGACACTTAGCAACAAGAAGAAGAACATTCTTAAGTTGAGATTACTACACATCCATTATGGTCTAAATCCATTCGATACTTTATATACATTAAGGTAATCCATGACAGCACTTAATGATTGGAGAGTCGGCAGGAATTCAGAGAACATCTTGGTGATTCACATTCAACTCCATCTGTCTCCCACCATCCACGTCTGGGTTCTTGGCATGAAGACGCCTGTTACTAAACACTAACACAGAAGTGTAACTAAATACTGTATTATTGGTCACACAAGTGTCACCAACGTGGGGCCTTCCCACAAAGAGGAGAGGGTTATTCTCTACCTCACCACATTTCTCAGTATGTTTTAGCACCAGGAGGACTCAGGGGGAAAGGGATGGCAGAGCCATGGCTGAGGGGCATAGCACCTAGGATGGGCTCTGTCAGAGGCTGAGCTCCTTGAGGGGCCCCTCGTGCTCCTTGGAGCAGTAGGACAAAGAGGAGATGGGTGCAGATGGACAGCAGCAGGGGTGGGGCTGCAACGCTCAGGAGCGAGGGTGGCACAGCCTTGCCTGGGGAGCACCGTGGCCTCCTGAGGACCGACAGGTCACCTAAGGAGCAGTGCAGATTAAGTCTTTGTGAGGGGTGCCCTGGAAACTCCCAGAACCATTCAGGAGGTTTGGTCAGCAGCATGAGGCCCTGGACCAGCTAAAGGGAGCAATGACCCTGTGAGATATGGGTTAGTAGAGTTATTACTACGGCTGTTCGGAAAGTATCCAGCCATGTAACCGTTCATGTTTTACTGACAGTGGCTGGATTTTTTTTCCAGACAGCTGTCGTATATCCACAGGGAGCATGAATTTATCTCCACATTTTGGAGTCTACAAAATTTATGAAACACCTCATATTGTTACTTTTCTTCCTTTGGCCCTTGAGACAGGTGGAGCTACTCTGGAGCAGTTTAAATAACTCACCACCTTTGCTTGCTTGGGAGAATTGCGTTCACCATGTATGTCACATGGCTGTAACCCTAGCAATCGGTTGCCCTCTGCAACAGACAGCAGAAACTGCATGGACAGACATTTTTTAAGGAGTTCCATCCTAAGCAGGGGGGCAAATGAGGGACTTTGGAGGGCCACTTCACATTGAGCTTTTGTTTGATGCAAAGATGACATCAGTGATGACACTGCAACTCAGGAGTACCTCTGCACTTAAGTCCCATGTGGCCTCTGGTTCTCACCATGCTGATGATTAGCTGTGGGAAAAGTTAATGCTAACTCAGCCATGGTCTTCTGGGCATTGGCATACCCTTATTCAAGGAGACTGGCTCAATTTTATTCAAATACAACCACATGCCATGTGATTTTCATTTGTACCATTCACCAGATCTTTTGGGCTTTCTGTCTTCTGAGTGAATGGTAGGATTGCCCTTGTGATTGGGGTGGTAGCACGTGACTAGTGTTGACCAATGAGTTGTGAGTATAAGTGGTAAGTGTCACTTCCATGAGAAAGCATTTAATTTCTGGTATGAAGCCATGAAGAGGTCTCTTTCCCTCTGCCCTGGTGATCAGCGATGCTCTAGACGGTGGCTGTCTCACTGGGCTGAGTCCTGTGGTGAGGATGATGTGGCACAGAACCTGCAAGGGAAGTGCAGGATGAGTGAGAAAAAGTCTTTGTTGCTTTATGCCACTGGTATTTGGGAGTGGGGGGCAGGATCATTATCACAGCCCAACCCTGCCTATACTGAATGATGCATACCACAAAGCTGCAGGTCAAACACTGTCTGAGCACCTTCTCTGTGCTAGGTACTCTGTTAAGCTTTCAGAGAAAGACATGAAATTATTGAGCTCAGAATTTACAACCTAGCCACCTCTCCCATTCTAATGAAAGCCCCAGGGCAGTTCCAAATTCTGTGAAGCGTTATTCAAGGTCTTTTCTTTATCCCCTCTTGTCTACTTCTAATTTCCACTGACCACACAGTAGTTGTCTAGCTATTAAAGGGTCTGGAAGATCTTATGCCCTCATTGTACATGTACGCTCAAATATCCACATGCAGGAGAGCATGTGTTTAAAGATGACAAAGACCCTGGAGTCTGTCCAGATCACTGGTTTCAGAAACCTGGCATTAAACCTTGATTTGCATAATGATACCTTACTAGGACTCAGTGATTTTTATTTACTTCAAGGCGCTGTCACATAAATTATCTCATTCAACGGGCTGGTAGTTTTAATCTGACTGGTTTGGTTTTTATTATGAAGGGAAAGGTCACACAGCTAGTTGGTGGTAAAGAGCCACAATCCTGCCAGATTGATTTTATTTTATTTTTTAAGCATGGTTGCAAGCTCTTGGTGTAATTCAGGGTGCTGGGCAAAGATGTCAGTTTGCATAGCCCCAAGCCCTAGTGAGGGCCCTCACATCTGAGTATTTGGAGGTCCCTGCTGATGTATATTTGTCCTAACACTGACCCTTAACCCCTTCTGCCTAAGCAGTTGGTAGTCCAATCTGGTCTCTCGTAAGATTCATGACCAAAAAGATAATGTCCAAATTTTTGTTACAAAACCGAAGAGCTCCCATAAAATATTCATGATACTAGATTTTTGAGTTATTTTGGCTCAATATTTTCCAAACACTGGCCCATTCACTGCAAGAGAAAGCTCTCCTTTCCTCGTGCATGCTTCCTTGCCACCTCACTCTGTCCCCCAGTGCCTGCTCACCTCGTCCTTGTCCTGCCTCTCCCCCACGCTTCATTCTCGCTGTCCCTGTTATGGAATAGAAATCGTTCCGGAGCTCAGGAGCCTGCGCTGAGCCAGTTTCTCACTGAACGTGGGTTCCTTTCACAGAATTCTTAGCAAACAATTGCTTGGCCTGTGTTTCGTGTGTTCGTTGCTTCTTGGTTCTCAAAGGAGCCCGTTCTCGTGATGGATGGTTTTAGTCACTACATAGTTTTCCAGTTTTTAATATTAGCAAGGTAGGAAAATGTATGCGAGCTTGTCCCACCTGCGGCCCTCGGGCCGTATGTGGCCCAACATGGCTTTGAATAGGGCCCGACGCAAATTCGTAAACTTTCTTAAAACATGATGAAAATTATGCACGGACCTTTTTTTTTTAGCTTGGCAGCTATCATTAGTGTTTGTGTATTTTATGTGCGGCCGAAGATAACTCTTCTTCCAATGTGGCCCAGGGAAGCCAAAAGGTTGGACTCCCCTGGCTGAGTTTCAATAAACTGAAGTGAATGGGGGTCCCCAGTGGAGTGTACTCTGCAAGAGAGGGCAAATTTTGAGTCCCCGAGAGAAGGACAGTTAACACCTGCTCTCTGTGATTCTCTGCTTCCCCCACGAGAGTGTTTTTAGATGACCTATGACCTCAGCACACTTGGGCTACCTTGAACTGCTCACTGGCCTGCAAACACCCCTGGTCCCTCCTGTATCAGGGCTTATTATCACACTGTCCCCATTCTACAACTTTCCAAAATGCCTCCCGTACCATCCAGTTGTCTTAGGTTAGAATAACTGACGCTCTTGCCTCTGCTTCCTCCCAGTCCCACAGGAACACTAAATTCTTATCAACACGAGCACATGAACTACAAGACTTATGTTTTCTCTGCACGTCCAGCCCCTAGCACAGTGCCTTGGGCTCAGAATGGGTTTGCAGAGGAAAAAAAAAATCAGTGCGATTTATGACCCAATTCATTTAAAGGCAAGGTCACTCAGACAAGAATGTCACACAAAGCAAGCAAGGCCAGCTCATTACTCACTGTGACTGAAAGCCACAGCTCAAAATCAGCCGGGGCAGGCTGTCCTTCCGAAGCAGAGATGTATAGGCAAAGAGGACAAGCTGTATGTGCCAGGGGCAGAGGAGGGGTACACTCACGAACAGGCAGGGAGCTGTTTACGAACTTCCTTATATGCCTTATGTCACGGACTTGCCAATAAATTGGCTTAAAAACAAACAAACAAACAAACAAACGACAAAGCAAACACCCCTAACATGCCCAGGCCTAAACTTGCACTTCCTCTAGGCGGTCAGGGCTGCAGGCGAGGCCCGTGCTGTGCCCTCTGGATTGCCTTGGGATGGCAGAGCTGGGAAACAAAGACCCACCTGGGTGGCAACAGCTCGCCTCTGCTCGTAGGTTATGAGTGACACCGACCTTCTGCTGGCTCTGGGTGTAGCCAGGGAGGACAGCACGACATGGAGGATAGGACCGAGTTAGCAGCTCTGGTCCGCAGGATGCGCTCAGGGTGGGTTTGGCGTTGGTGCAACTACAGGGATGGTCTGGGCCATTCCAGCCCCTTCCTGCCCTCCCCGTGTCCCTGACAATTGCTGAGAAAACTCCCCTGTCCTACAGGCAAAGATAAGACAATTGTCATCATTTGCCACTGAAGGAGTTTTTCCTTTTCTTCACCTTTTTTACGTTGTCTGATTAAATGTTTCTGTAGAAAAGGAGAACGTGCAGGGATGTAGGACCTAGGAAATTTTATCTGAGGAAGTGTGCATGTGCACATCCATCCTTCCCAACACGTGGGCCTCTGGTCCGGCTCCATCTCCTCTCCTTCTTTGCAGAAAATTTTAACCCCACAAATAACACATTATGATATGTTGCCTTATCGTATAACTGTCTGTGATTACATAATTCACATAATAGCTTAATCTTTTAGTATACCAGTTCAGGATGAAGCCTTTTCTCCCTAAATCATTGTCAGTAGTGAGAAGGCTTATGGTGTTTTCTCATTCTTCAGTGCCCTATCATGGTCAGCATAGTTCTGGGCACATGGGCACTGCCCAGTGGATATTTGTGAATGGGCTCATTAAATAGCTTTATTACCTGCTATTGATAGAATTCTACAATTCTCATTATACCATGACATTAAAACATCTCCTAAGGGCGTAGAGCCAAGAAGAGAGAGAATAGAACCCTCAGCCAGTACCCAGGTAATTCCATCTTTGCATATAAATGGGCAGGAAAGGTTGTTCTGTTAAACAGATGCACACGCGTGGCTTGGTGGCCTGCTTGGTGGGTTTTCTCTTAAGCATTCAAACCATTTGTCTAACCTCTAAGTGGGTGGCATATGTTTAATGTAAGTACAATGTTAATAAGAACTAACATTTATTGAGCATTTACTATGTATCAGACATGTCCTGAGCCCTTTCCATGTTTTAACTCATTTAATCTTCACAGCCAACCCTGCAATTATCCCCCTGTTAGAGATAAGAACATCTGAGGGAGGTGGAGCAGCTGGCTTCCATTGCGTGGTGGGCCTGTCTTTGAACCCAGAGAGCCTGGATTCCAAAACGATGCTTTTAATCACGGAGCACTTCAAGAAAAATATGTTCGCTCACATTGATGCTGTATCTCTTGCTTGATCTGTTTTAAAATAGATCTGAGAAAATGGTTTTTATTTTACTGCAATGTACAGAGGTTTATGTTGCTTTCTATACTGTAACCGAGGGCTAAGCACAGGGCTGAGGTCAGCCATCAGCTGGGCATATAGAGCCACTGGTTGGCCATTGGGATCCATGCATGAAGAGAACAGCCCTGGAATGGAGTGTACTGGTTAAAGATGAAGTGGGGCTCAAATGCGCTCACAATGAAGGAGTACACATAACCATAATTAATGGAGTAATAATCACTTTTGAACTTAAGTAAGACTTGATTCTTTGATTACAAGCGTTTCCATTTTAAGAGAGCTGGAAGGATCCTTTGGCTTGTGGGTAATGACAGTCCAACTGTTTCGTCGTTGGGTTGCTGTTCGGCTTGATCAATGTATCTGTCATTTCCAAGAGCCTCTGAGGTTTTCTTCTTCCTGTCTCTGGGCTTTCAATTGGTTGTAATCAGAGGCAAGATGCTGATTCAGCCCCTAGTCTGAATTTATTCAGCTGGTGCAAAGATTCAGTGGCAGAGTTGCATTTACATTTTTATCACTGTCTCTTAAACCTGAATAATTTATCATGTTCTTTCCAGCCCCCTCGCGGCCATCATTTTTCAGAACCGGGGTGAAGCTCTTGCTTTTGTAATCAAACTTATTTTGGATGTGCCTGCCATTTCTCACCGGCTTCTGACACCCTCTCCTCTTCCTGTCGGGTTGAAGTTTGAGGGAAGACTTTTTTTTTTACTGACTGATTCATCTTAGAGTTGTCAGAGGTGTCTTTGTGTGTGTTCCCTTTCAAAGTATATAGATTCTGAAACAAATTAATTGGATACTAAATTAAAGATTTCTGGCTAGGAATCTGATATGTTCCTTATAAATGCATTTTTTTAAAGGAAGAGATAAAACTTAACAGTAAATTCCAGGCAGATAATCGTAGACTTTTACATGACAACTTCTTTCCTACATTATTTCATCATTCAGAAGTGGAAATAATAATTCTAATATCATGAGCAAATTACGTTCATGGGAGGAAAGTCTCCCCACTCATGCACACACATGCACGTGCGGGCACTCACTCACTGGTGTGTTCAACCTGAATGAAATTGCTTCATCCTTTTGTCAGTTAAAAAGAAACGGAAATGAATAAATACATGTCCATGCACATAGCAGTTCAAGCCAAGACATTTTAGGGTATGATATTAAAAACAGGTGAATGGTGCCTCAAACTGAAAAAAAAAAAAAAAAAAAAGAGAGAGACCACTCGATTTATCATTCGATAAAAAAATTCACCGTAGCATTTATAACAAAGCAGGCTTTTGGTTTTTTTTGTAAATTTAATGGGTGTTGAATTACCAGAACCTTAAGAAGTCCTTGATCATTTTTAGGGACATGCTTTGGGTCTAGGGCTCATCAAGATGGATAATTCTAGAGGTATATTAACATGTTCCACTAAATGTAGCTGGTGTGTTCTCCTTCCTTGTCCCCAGGCCACTGCTTCCCCAGAGCATCTGAAGCCTTAGCATTTTTGGCTGCAGAGATTCCCACTTCCCAACTCCAATAGGCCTTGAGGTAGGATATTATAATCCCTGGGAGAGATTAACGTGATTAGCAATGCTAAAAAGGTCAATTTAACGTGTCAATTTGGCGAGGCTCTGGCGCCTCGCTGTTTGGTCAAACAGCAGTTTAGATGTGGACGGATGTGATTAACAGAGCAGTAGACTTGGAGTGAAGCAGATGACACTCCTTGAGGTGGGTAGGCCTCATCTAATCCCTAGAAGGCCTTAAGAGCAAAGACTGACATTTCCCAAATAGGAAGCAATTCTTAAGACTGCAGAGTAGAAACGTTGCCTGAGTTTCCCCACCTGCTGACCTTGTGGAATTTAGACTCAAGAAGGCAATATCAACGTGTACCTGAATTTACCACAAGTGTGTGAGCAATTTTTAAAAATCACTACCTATCCCTCCCCCCTCCCTCCCTCATTCCCTCTCTCCCTCCCTCTCTCCCTCCCCACCCCCCCACCTTCTCTTTCTTTGGAGTACCTTGATAAACACAAATGGCAGTTGGTCCTCCTCCTAATGCCTTGGGGAAGTGACATCCCAGCCCAATGCTCTCTGTCATTCCTTTAATAAAACATTTTGGTGCACTTTTCTGCTGTCAGATTCCAAGTGCAATTTGTAGCAGTTGATTGGAGGTGGTGAACTGTGAGAGTTCTGTAATTTCTTGAATAAATCTTGACTCCTGACATCCTTGGGCTCAGCGCACACACTGTCTCTTCCATGAGGCCTATTCTGTTTTTTGTTTGTTTGTTTTGCTTTTTCTTGGGGTGGAGACTGGGAATCGAACCCAGGCCACAGCGTTGACAGCGCTGAAGCCTAGCCGCTACACCACCAGGGAATTCCCCCGCCACCACCACCCCCATTCTGGAAACCCACCCCATTGCTCTCCCAAGGCTGCATTAGGTTTCCCTCTTCTCTGAGCCCACAGCACCCTCTGCATGCACTGTGTATCTTCTTCCTTGTGTTCAGCATGTTGCATTGCAATGTTTTAGTATCTTTTCCCCTCACTCATCTGAGCTCTTTACAGCTGGGATTAGATTTTATTTATCTTTGTACTCTTGGTGGATAGCATAGCACCCAAACAGAGTATGTGTCCTCCTGTTTTGCTCTATATATGAATAAATGAATCAATGAATGAATGAATGAAAGGACAGTTTCGTATTACTATTCCATGCCATCTCTAGGAGTGTCTGTCTATATTTCTATGGGGCATTGGAAAGCATGATTTGAGTAAGAGCGCTCTGCCCTCTGTTCCAGTTTCCTCACCTTCTAAACTTGGGCAAGTCTTTCTATGTCCTTTGGCCTTTGTTTCCTAATCTGTAAATCAGAAATTATAAACTGTACTTCTTTTATTGAATTATCACGAGGATTAAATTGTGTAAGTGTATGAAGTTTCAATAAATAAGAGGTGTCTTTTGCCATGGCCTTTGGCTGCCTCCTCAGTTCCCTCATCTCTTTCTGACTTTTCCCATGACTCAGCTCTGGCTCAGGGTAATCTCTCACGCCAAGTAAAGATGGCCACCTGGGCACCTTGCTCAGGCTAACCAACTCAGCGCAGGCAGCATCTAATTTTAGAGGCAGAAGAATTACGTTTGCTCTCCGAGATCTTCTAAATTACTGATTCTCAACTAGAGGTGATCTGGTTCCCAGGGGAAGTTTAGGAATGACTGGGATTATGCTTTGTTGCCACGACTAGGGTGGGTGGAATGCTGTTGGCATCTAGTGGGTAGCCTCCAAAGATACTGCTTAGCGTCCATAAAGCAGAGGGCAGCCTTAGACAGTAAAGAACTATCTGGTCCAAAATGTTAATAGCACTGAAGTGGAGAAATCCTCTCCTAAGTAGGAGAGAATGGACACTTCCCTCTTCAATACGTAAAGGAAGACAAAGTGAGTCACAATGACACATTATAAGAAGGTTGTCTTGTGTTTCCATGCTAATAAATTTCTTCATCCATCTTGCCACATCATTTCCAGCCTAGACCATAATTTATTTATTCTTGCTCTACACTAACATCATTCTCTTAAATTATATATTGATATAAATATGAGTTGCAGTTGGAGGCTGGGCAAAAGCAAAAATTTATTGGCATTGGATGGTCATATAAAATAAAAAATGAACTAACATTTATCAACACACTCACCACACCTAGTTTTATTGGTGGGCAGAAACATTCAGCAGCTTAGCACGTGGTGAAAAGCACCATTTCTCCACTCATGCTGACTTAGTGCCATTCCCTGATCTGCCATGTACAAGCTGTGTGATGTTGCACAGGTCCCCTAACCTCTCTGTGCTTTGGTTTCTTGACTGTACAAAAGGAAGAACACCTGCCTCATAGAGTTGTTGTGAAGACAAGTGATATAAAATAAGGAAGTAGTGCTCTTTACTCTGGCTTTGAAACTTTCTAGTTATGTGACCTTGGGCAAGGAATTTAACCTTTTTTAGCCCTGTAGCACCTCATTGTAAGATGGAAATATTAATAGTGCCTATTCCGTAGGAATATTGTAAGCATTAAATGAGATAACATGGGAAAAATGTTTTTGTATCTCATAAAAGATGGTACAAAACAGCTGCTGTACAAGATGGATCAGAAAGAAAGGTAAGTATGGTGATTGCTCACTAGGTGAAGGTATGGATTGGTCAGGGCGACAGTGATCATCTGTGGAGGTCACTGTCTGGACTTGTCCTCTTCCTTCTGGGTCCAACACAGTGAGGAAGAGTCTTCCGTAGAAAATGGTGCTGTATGCAGGTCAGAGTAACTTTAGTTCAGTACTTTCCTAGGGGGCTGAGGAGAAATGCAGGCTGTGAGAAAATAAGTTCTTCCGTTCCCATCACCAGCAACACTCTAATGATAGTCTGCAAGTTCAGCTCGGGTGATCGGCTTAGTAGCAGGGTCATCAGGGTGATGGTGGAGCAAACCATTTCAATTGGAAATAATCATGTCTCAGTTAAACCCCTGGGGCCACGGTCCTGTCACTAAGTGGGGCTGAGTGATGTCTCCCTCGGGCTTCTGGATAAGGTATGAGCCGTAGCAGTCGGGCAGTAATGTGAACTGTGCCTAATTGGTCGGGGTGAAGAACAAGGGGCCATCAATCTGTCTTTGGGCTTGGACTTGCTCAAGGGCAATTATAAGAAAATTAAAGAATAATTCTGTAGATAAATGACATCAGGAGAATATTCCACTTACTTGGTAACCATTGGCTAATAAAGCCTACTCTGTATCAAGGAAGAAAATGGATGGGATAAGATCCAGAATTTTATTTTTATTAAGGGGTTATTATTAGTGTTAATAATAATTCTCAGAGAGTCGTGCCTTGGGTTATGTTTGGGATATGTGAAAACTGTGGGGTGGTGGAAAACATCTCAAGTGCTTGAAAGAAAAGGAGATATACATAGGTTGCATTTTAGAGTGAAATCATACCCTCTGTACCTCATGCAAAAATCCAGTTTACTTTATTGGAAATCTCAAACAAATAAGCAAAGAAGAGATGATAAAGATAACCAGGCAGATATGAAAAAGATACAAATAGAACATAAAAATGAAAAATAAAATAGCCAAAATGAAATGTGCCGTGTATGGGAAAACAACATATATATACAGTGTTATTGAATTGGAAGATACATATGAATAGATTACCCAGAACGCAGCACAGAGAGACAAGGAAAGTAGAAAAGCATGTTTAAAAATATGAAGACAGAATGAAAATGTGGTGAGAGAGGGAGAAAACAAATGTATAAAAAAGTGAACAAATGAGTAGTAAAAAGAAGATGATGGAAACAAATGCAAATACACCAGTAATCTCTATAATCCAGCTAGACTAAACCCATCATTTAAAAGACAAAGACTCTCATTATTGGAGTTTAAAAAATAGCCCATGACACTCCTTACAAGAAACTCATCTGAAACAAAAGGTATTGTTACCTTTTGAGAAATAATCATTTAAAATTTTTATGCTGAATTTGTCCATTTTTCATTTTTTGTGTGTCTTTTTAATAACTCTATTGAGGTATTTTAACATAAAGAAATCATATATATTGAAGGTGTACAACTTGATATATATAAACACATACTTGTACATATAGTGAAAAGATGATCACAATCAAGCTAAGTAACTTCTCTGTCACCTCTACATAATTAGCATTGCTCATGTGTGTGCATGTGTGTGTGTGTGTGTTGAGAAATTTTAAGACCTATCCTCTTAGTGGATTTCAAGTATGCCCTACAGTATTGTTAACAATTATTATCATGTTGTACATTAGCTCTCCAATCAGACTTGGATAAGATGGTTTGCAACACACTTTTGCAGTGGGTGGGTATTTTCAGCTTGGTGGACACAGTCGAAATGAGGTCAATAGAAAAAAATCTCATTTTAATATTGTTTTTCATAATATCCATAAACAATATCTGCATGTTTTCAAAATTTATATAAATGCTATTATAGCATATTTATTATTCTGCAAGTAAAAAGGCATTATTAGTAACAGTTACTACATAATAATAAAAAATAGTAATTCCATAAGAAGATTTAACAATGATAAACTATCAAAACCTAACTATGCTTAAAATAAATAAAAGATCTACAGGGAGAAAAGTACAATTCTACTGTAGTTACAGAAGATTGCAACACATATTTCTCCATTATTAATCGGTCAAGAAGGAAAATAATGATGATGATGGTTATTACATTAATAAATATAGAATATTAAAATAACAAGCTTCCTTTTAATAACCTAGAGAAGACATGTCCAAAAAGTATTTAGTACTTTTTTGGGGGAATTATACTGAATATATAAATCATTAAAGATGAAAATCATTCAATTTTTATGATAGCCTCTTCATTCATTTAGATAACATTTTTCAGTTTGAAAACTGAACATTAAAAAAAAAATCTAAGTACTTAAATTGAATTGCTACGTTCTTGGAGGCGTCACTGAAAGACATTCCAGTTCAAAAGATGTTGTTCATTCATTCATTCTAGAGGTATTGGTTGCATAATTGTTTATAAATGGTTTCAGTGTATAATTTTTACTGTTTGGCTTGTATACTTTGCCTGGGTGTATACTTTACATGCATACTTTTTTTTTTCAGATAAGTTACATGCAATACTCATGGTTTCCTGAATGACTTCAGTCTCCTGGTTTCCTTGAGCACGGTAGTTCCTTTATGACTTAGGGGGAAGGGAACAGGCCATACCATCCAGTGAGGTCCTTTCCAAGTTCGCGATCTTCTCGTGATCACTCTACCCAGTATTTCTCAGTGAATAATTTGTTCTGTGGAGGAATGGTATCTCTTTTAGGGCATATTGGAATCATTTGATGACCTAGCACATGTTCAAGTAAAAGCCAGGCTGGAAACCGAGTCAGGAAGCCTAGATGGAAGTAGTAATAACATTGTACCTGGTGCACATTGTATTACTGGTGGATTTCTTCCTTTCCTTTCTTTGATTTTCAAGTTATTGCATGTCTACTATAGGGTCTGGCACAAACGACGCACCCCCCGCCCATCACTATCACAGCCTGAGCTTGATCCCCGCTCAGGGAACCAACCCAAAACCAAAAACAAATGACGCCCCCCTTTTTTATGAGCTGGTCATCTATACCAGATGTTTTATTACAAAATCATAAGCATGTAACTCTGTAGCATCACACTATCACACTCAAGCCCACTTTAGGTGACATTTTAGGTGAAATATTGAAATTGCTGTCCAATCTCTAGAGAGACATTCACACCCTGGGTTTGGTGTTCCTGCTGCCGGACCCTGTCTTTTCCCAGAGTTTTGGGTTCCAGTGTATGTGCATTCCTCTGGTAGTCTTTACTTCCTCTCAGAAGTGATGTGCAATTAAAGCCACCATTTCTCAATTATTTAATGAAAACAATTGAATAATGTTGCTCTGTAAAAAATATCCATCTGTCATTCCTTCCACCACCCCCTTCGATCTATCACGACTGGGAAAAAGACAGACCTGTAGCATCTCTAGAATATTCCACCCCTCCTTTGTTCACGACATCCTTCTTGCCGTCTCATGTCTAGAAGTGCAACTAAAACTTAGTGTCAGGGAAGTGAGTCTGTGTGAATGTCCCTTTCCTCCAATATCTCCCGGTGCTTCTGTCTCCCCTACACAACCCCCATTCCTGTGAGCATCCTGATTGCTACACAGGCTACGTAAGGCTTGCAGACTTAACTGCTACCTGACAGACTCAAGGTCACACCCAAGCTCCATCTCTGTTGAAACCATTCAAGACCCTAGATTCTTCTGTGTGTGTCTTATAGGCACCTGGGTGTTAGTTCCCAGGGTCTCAGACCACGTATTTATCTCCTATAGACTTTTGCTACTACTCACATTTCCGTGATGCAAATTAATTTATACCTTTGGCATATGGGGGAATGATGTCCGTATCACGTGGAACGGTGGGGTCAAAGAAGGGGAGCCCTCAGTGAGGCACTGCACAGGCGTGAGAAGCTTTTCAGCTGTATTTTAAGAAAACTGAAACATTTCATTGCACTCAGGGCCGCCTCTGCCGGACCTCTCTTGAGAGGGCTGTGACAAGTTGCAGGAGCTCTTTGGTCACTTTAAGTGCCAAACAGCTCAGAGCTCCAGCATCATCAGCACCGCCCAGCACCCATCACGCCTGTTCTAAATAAAGCAGGCTGCTGACAAGTCCACTTGACAGTCACCGTGCATTTTTAATGTCCAGTGACACTGAGGTTCCAGTTGTTTTCCTTCACGCTCTGGTCACTAGGTAGGTTTTGGGTAGTGTGCCCTCCCTTTTTTCCATCAGCTCTGTGGTTTGTGGTGCATGAGGATTTTCAAATGCCTGTCTCCCGTCAGGGCACAAATGTACTCCCTTGGAGCATGTCTGAGCTTCCAGCCGTGTGGACCTGGAGACCTCATCTGATGCTCCACCCGCCATCCGTTTGCCTGTATCAGAAATTCTCTGTCTGGAGCTTCATGCTGGCCACACTCATTCCCATCCAGGAGCAGAGAACTCTGCTCTCCTAAATTCATCAGCTTCTCGCCTGCTGCATGCGTTCTCACAGACGCTTTGCCAATGGGGTCGTTGTGTTTCACTAGAAATCCCACTGTGCCCGCGTGTCTGGGGATTGGTGCCGCGTTGGCTTGGCGGGGGGAGGCGGGGCTGAAACCCCCAGGGCAACCACAGAGCTTCACACTGCCAATTTCTCCCCAAATCTGTTAGTGCACCCTGGAGCTGAAAGTCATAGGCCACAACTGCTCCACATTCAGCGGATAAACAAACCATAAATAACTCCACGGACACGTCGTAAACGTGGGGCCAACCTGTCTTTTTCAGCCCATCTGTCTCTAGAGGCTAATGGAGTAATGTGTGCTACGGGGCCTCCTTCCAAGGGGCTTTAAGCAGCATGAAGGGATCGAAACTTAAACCAGAACTACTTATGGGCGGAATGGAGCAGCTGGGCTTCCCACGTGCTGGAGCCAGGACCAGAGGAAGGGGCCGGTATGACTGAGGGAGGGGAGGGTCCCGACCTGAGGAAGAGGAGAGAGAACTGAGACTCAATTCTAAGAGGGACAACGCTTAAACATAAGTGTTTTTGTCTACACACACACACACACACACCCTCCTGAATGATAGAAAATGCTTTTATCCTCATCTAAAAAAAAAACCAAACAAACAAATTGTGGGTAACCAGGCTGCGATGAGGCCCCACGCAAGTTGAAATTCGCCCACACGTGCATTCTCTTTAGTCTCCACGGGTCTGTGAGTATTCGTGTATGATGGGCCTTTAGAAAGTATATGTAGTCTGCAACTTGCTTTAGTCTCCATGGGTCCCTAATGTCACGCCTGACAGGCTCACAGTGTCTCTTACCACTCGGGCCTCTAGACGAGGGTTCCTCAGCCTCAGCACTAAGAATTCTGGCAGTGCACTGTCCTAGTCACCATATAAGGTGTTGTAGCATCCCCGACCTCTAGGGATGCCCATAGGTGCCAGGAGCACCCGCCCTCCTGCACCAACAAGCTATGACAGCCCAACATTTCCAAGTGTCTCTCGTGGGACAAAATCGCCCTCAGTCGAGAATAACTGCTGCGGAGATCTGTGCACTTGCCACTCACGGGCTAGAGGTTTTCGGGGGATGAGGGAGGCGAGGGGACTGACTCAGATCTCCTAGCGCGTTGGTGGTGGTGCGGGGAGTGGAGTTTAGACTCGGCGCCGTGCCTTTTCTCCCACAGTGTTGGTAGTCACTCTCAAATTGCTTTCTTCTCATTTGTACAAAGAATTCCCTGAGTCGTAGGAGCAGAATGTCCCAGTGGTAGACTACTTGCCAGTTTCAATGTCCATTTGGGGGTAAAATGGCCCGCTGTATCGTTTTGAGGGCATTATTGTTTCGTGTCTGAGCTCAGCTTCCTCACCCGTTACAGGGAGCCGTGGTGGGACCTTGTATCAGCCCGGGCTGGAGCAGTGCGGCCAGAGTGGTGGCTGAGGCTGGCATTGTCCAATTGGTTGGCCGTCATGCCATTCTTCTCGTTACGTGTTTCAAATACCTATCTTACTGGCACATTGTGAGGATTAAATAAGATGTTCCTAACAGTGATGGGCAAGTCCTGAACTTATGACACTGTTAGTGATTAATCCTATTGCCCCAAGGCACCATCAGGTGAAAGGGCGAAGATCCTACCATCCACTCTGCCCTGAGGTGCCCTCCCACCTCCCTGCAGGCTCAAGGGAGCGTCTTGTTGTCTCTCTGTTTTGGACTCATTCCTGCCTCAGGGCCTTTGCACTTCCTGTGTGGAAACTACCACACAACCCGCTTCACTCTTCTCTTTTTTTGCTTCTCCTTAAAAAACAAAACCAACCAACCAACTAGTGATGCACTCTGTTCGTTGTCAGGATTTTAAATCTAAATGTTATTTTTAATAGACAGCAATAGCACCAGTACGAAACATAGTAATCTGGTGGATGTCTGAGGGTCCTGACTCACTTTCTGGGGAAGTGTGTTTAGTGTTTTGTCTTTGAAATAGGTATGGTTGGCTCTCCCTGCCGGGTGCTAAACAGAGGGGTTTACATCGGAGGTTGGCAGGGGGCTGTTCCTGTAGGGTTTTCGTTCTTCCCAGAGTTCACATTCTAAATAACTCTCCATTTCTGTGCTCCTGGACTGTGCTCTGCCTTTGCTTAAAGAGGAAGGGCTGTCCCCCTTCCACCCCCTTCCCCCAAATTCTTCTCCTACAGTTGGGGCTGCTGTTCAATGGCTTTACAGATGCTTCCATCCCCTTCAGGTCTAACCCCTGAAAGTGCCCCTCATCCTTCAGGATTATTTCCACTGACCCGACTGCCTGTTCAGGTGACTCAAATCTGGGAGGATAATTTTGACCAAGGTCCACGTGAATGTGTGTGGAAAGAGAGAAAGAGCTCAGTGGAGCGTCCAGGCTTCTCACACGAAGGACACATTACTCATCTGGGGCTCTAAACACCAGGGTGGCTTGATGCCTAAGTGGAAATTCCACATCAGAGCAAATCTCATTACAGGAACTCATTCTACCACCTAAAAGGATGACAGGAAATTTTAGATCCTATTCTTGTTGTTCCACTCCTGCAGTCCAGACTATTCAGAGTTTAGTAAGCACATCACCAGATTCATGGCTTTCAGAGTACTGGGACCATAAATCTTATGAGGACAAGCTAGCTCTCAGTGGTCACTCCAGTATCATCAGATTACTTTACCATCCATGAGCCTTGATACAGCTCTGATCTGTTTTAGAGAGAGAATTGATTGGGGCCCAAAGTAAATATTGAAAACCCTCATTTATTTTTTCTGAAACTGTAGAAGGGACCCATGCTCTGTAATAACACAGATCTTCTGCTTTTCTTCCTGCCTGCTCATACACAGCTTGTCGCTCCCCAGGTATTTCTGGAGAGTACTCCTGGGAATTCTCTCATGCGTTTCCCAATCTGTCTATCATGTGCAGGCCACTGAGTACTTAACTTCTGTCGTGTTTTCTCTCTACTGCATTGGTCCCCTGATCGGTGTCTTCAATTTCCAAAGCCACAAGGAGGAATCTCAACGCTGCCATCACCGAGGATGACCTCATGTTAACGCCTGTGTTTATGCCAAGGGTCCATCACTGTCAGTTGCAGGTCCAGGGGAGTGCTGTGGCCCAGGTCAAGGTAGGACAACGACACACTCCCCAGTGCTCTGTTGCACCTTTCTGTATAAACTGCATTCACTGAGCCCTTTATGGTGGCAGCTTCCTTGGACTTGCCACAGTCCGTGAGGCCAGGTAGGGTACTAGACACCATCTCCCCTTCTCCATCACCATCTGATGCTTGCCTACACCTCCCTCTTTCCCTTTCAAATGGAAACAAAAGCTCACTGGCACACATGACTATCAGGGCTATGCCGGAAGGAAGAACACAAATCTTTACCTTTATGAGAAGACAGAACGAGGCTGAGTAATAAGGGTCATCATCATCTGTCCAGGTGTGTTTCCTTGGTCTAGAATTCTTCCCCCTCCCAGCTACATTCTTTTGGTTTTCAGCCCTTGCCCTAAAATCTTGACTTCCTAAGATTTTGCATGAACTCAGAGTCTAAGCCCATGAAGAATTAAATGCAGATCTGTGTGACCTTGACCTCACAACAGAGACTGGGCAGATGGGTGTCTCCACAACCCTCTCTCCTTAGATTGGTTCTAGTTCTGTTGTTAGTCTACCCCTCAATTACATGAGGCCAAACGGACGTGTTGCCCAACGAGGGACGGACTGAGAAGGGGGGACTATTCAGCGACTTCAGAAGTCCACTCTCTGCAAGAAAGTACATTGCAATCCCACAGGGACTTCATGTTCCCTATTTAAATTCTACCCATCCTCTTAGGGCCCAATCACATATTCCTCTTTCCTATGTGGTCGGTTTCTCTCCTGCTAGCATTCATTGAATGTTGCGACTTTTCCTCTCTTCTCCAAATGATCTCATAGCTCTTTATGATCAAACTAAGGTCATTGAAGCACATATACCACTTATATGTGCTGCTTCTAATAAGATGGACATTTCTGGAGATTCAGCTCAGAGCCCTTGCACCACTGACCTCATGCTCGTTCTGTGTCTTTCTCTTTGTCGATGCCCCATAATACTAGTGTTTAATTCCATTTCACAATTTCATTAGAAAAGGCAATTCTTTGAAATGAGTGTGATGAATTAGCTTTATAGGAGTCTTTCTCATCATTTTTGTTCAACTTTGCTACACTCAAACTCATAAATAACTAAAGCAAAACGGAATCTGCCATCATTTCTCAAACGAAATGTCGTTCTTTTCACTAAAACTCCTCATATATTACCAACTTTTTCCTTATTATCACAATGAACTATTTTGAGGGAATGATTCCCATTCCTTTCCATAAAAATTGGGATTTTAATGATAATTAGGAGCCTTTTCCTATGTCTTTTTCCTAGTTCCTCTCTTGGAGGTAGAATTAAGATTTTCAGAAATATGAAGGCTTCGGGGTTCTTTGTGATGAAGAGACTTGGCAGTGACCCTGGGGACTTGTGAAATATGACATCATACTGTTAATCATCAGTCATATTTAAAACACTTATTTGTATTCATTTGTGTATTTGTTTCCTTGTTGTGTACCTTATTCCAAAAATTATCTATGGCAAGAGATCTAATTTTGATTTCATTCGTAAGATAAAGACCTCTGAGTTTAGTTAACCCCCCAACTTAATGTGATCCCCAAGTAACCCCCTCCTGGTAACCCCCTCTGGAGGGTCGGGTTCATGTCTGGGTGCAGAGGCTTAGGCGGGCTACCAGAGCTGGAACGCAGACCGGGGGACCCGTAGACTCTAGGGCTCAGGGCTAGGATATTCATCTTGAGACGTGAAGAATGGGGATGAGCTGAGAAGTGCCTTCACCTACCCGAAGAATTTTCACACGGAGCAGACCCCACCGCGTTCTCAAGTGGGACCAGGATCGATGCACAAAAGCTACCGTGATGCAGATTCTCAAGCAATGAAAGGAATAGTTCCTAACCAGAGAGGCTCAGATAGAGGCTCCGTGGCCACCCGCAGGGACACCGTGGGGAGGGTTTGTCTGGTCTGGTCCTCTAAGGCCTGGGCCAGGGAGCGGGTGAGGCCAGGGAGCTGAGCCAGCCCCAGTGGCGCCTCTGACTGGGAGAGCAGCCCTAAGAGGTCTGGTGCCAAGACAAGGAATGCAGGCAGGGACCCAGGGGTGATGCAGAAAGATCAGGGGCCAGGTGTGTCATGTGTAGTCACAAACCAGGAAAGGCACAACAGACGGGAAGCAGGATGGATTCCAGAGTGGTGGGCAGAGACCAGGGGATCTTATTTCATGAACTCAGACCATCTGTAATGGCCTTCTATTAGCACGAAAGCTGAGTATTTTGCTGAACCAGGTGGATATTTTTAAAATGAGAGAAGTCACATTAGGTGGTGAACTTATTATACAACAAGTTGACAATGCACTGTAGAATTGCTAAGAGATGTCACCCCAATAAGTCTTAACAATAAAAGTAAATTTAAAAATTAAAGAAATAATAATAAAGTAAAATGAGAGCTGCATCCCTGACAGATTCCCACTTTAGGAAGAGGTCTAGATTTCTAACTCTAACATTCTATAAGCCAACGAGTCAATATGCTCTTTTGCTTGACTCTTTTTTCTATCAAACTCACTGTCATCATCAGAGACACCATGAATAAGCCTGCGGCTTCACCCATGTGCTTCAGATAATTCCATCTTCGCAGAAAATGAGCACTAGGTTAGGAAGCCGTATAGCTGAGCTCTGTACTTCACCGCTCTGGCGGTCAGATTTCTTATTTGCAAGAAAAAGAACCTGCAAGGTGAGAGAGACACTGGCTCCAACTCTGAATCACCATGGAGGGACTGGAATTCATGAGTTCTCCTTTGTCACTTGCATATATTTTTCTTACACTGGGCATCATGTGCCGTGACTTGTATTAGCTCATTTTTTTCCTTGGCTCCCACGTACACCCCCCGGTTCCCAAATGATGATAACAAGTCGGTGAACCATTTAAAACACAACTGAACTACTTCCCTAATGGTTCTGGCTCTAGATGTCATAGACCCCTGGATGATGGAGGCCAGGCAAAGCCGAAAGGAGACTGTAGGAAAAGGGGAGAATGTCAAAAATATCTGCATATGGGAATATGTCTTCGAGGCCCAGTTTTAAAGCGCTTCAGAGAAAAAGAACAATTCCTCACTCCAAATGACATCTTCTTATTGTGGGTCCCCTCAAAAACAAAGTCTGAGGTAAGGCAGGTGTGTGAGTGGTTTATTCAGGAATGTGGTCCTAAGGTGCAGGTGTGAGGGACAGGGAGACTGACCTGGGCAGAAGGGAGTGTCCATCCAGAAACGCATCACTGGGCTGGTAACCCCTGGAAGTTACTAGGTGTGAGCACTTGACTTGCAGGACTGTCTGAAAAGCTTTATGAAATATGTTTTAAGCTTGTTCCCCTGAGTGGGTGGCAAAAGGACATCTATCCGTTAGTCCCCATTTTACATTCAAGGGTTACCATGCAAATGTTAACCCCCTGGCCTCTTGGGGTGTGAGAGGCGCTCAGGGACTGCCATCGGCATCCCGAGCTGTGGCATCAGTGAAGCGTCAGGGTGTGAGGCGAGGAGGCACAGAGTCATTAGGGGATACATGGCCGAGGCCTGAAGAAGTCTTCTGGTCACCATAGCCATGGAAAGAGAAGAGATGAACTGGAGGGGACTTGTGTACTGCACCAGAATTGTCAAATCTATATGTATAAACCATGTCTCTCTAGACTCCACCCTTCAGGGTATGCAAATATGGTGACCTCAAATTTCTGATTGCTACCCAAAACCGTAGCTCCTTGCTGGTAATTTCACACGGTCTTGAACACGTCTGACCAGCTCCCGCAGAGGACCCACTAAGCAGTCCCACTGGGCACTGCTGGTCCCTTTGGGTGCCACCACCTCTGTTGGACCCCCCCTCCATCTGCTCCTGCTGAGAATGGCCAGCAGTGCCCCTAGATGCTATACTGCACTTAAAACTCTTTCTCCCCTGCAAACTTGGTTATTTAGCCAGACCTCTTATTTCCAGCTCATTCATTCTGATGAGTCTTTTCTCAGGATACCGCTCAGGAAAATAGATTCTTGGAAGTGAAGTCTCTAGGCTGCCTATTGGTGAACACAGCTTAAAATTGGGACTAAATTTACGTAAATACTAGCTTGAGCATGTACTGTAATCATAAATGTCATTTATGAGATTTGTTCAGAGGAGAGGTTTAAAACAGTTGGAGTTAACAGACCTAGCTCTAAAGGCGAGAGAGAGAGAGAGAGAGAGAGAGAGAGAGAGAGAGCGAGCATTTCTTGATGTTCAGCAAAATAAGTGAGCATTCTAAGTCTCCTATATCTTTCCTGTGTGAATAACGATGACTATTTCATGCCACTAGATGCATGAAAAGTGATTGTCTTGGGGAAAAAAAATGGTATTTTTGTACTGGATTAGACTCTGAAAATCACCTCCTCTATGTCTCTTACTTTGCCATTGTCCTTGAGTTTTTAACATTTTCCAGAGAAGGTATTTATTTCAGTGCCTTTCATTATTTATCTAATGCTATTAAACTGTGCTCACTATCTAAAATTCCTTGCAAATGATTCCTCTAGAGCCCACATGGTATCCTGGGCCCATTTCCTAGTCAAACCCCAATGGAGACAGAACAGCTGCTATATTCTGTGTACCTTGTCGACTTTACAAATATGCTTTGGCTGATTATTAACTAGGTGGTTAATCTTCCCTACATGTCAATTTCTTATGTTTTTGTTGTTGTTGTTGTTGTTTTTGAGAGCCAGAGATCAGTTGCTGTTAAATCGTTCCTTCCCAGTAGAGCTAATCCCAATTCCAATAGAAAACACAAGGCTTTTAACATGCAAATACTTCCCCTCTGGGTCCCCTCTGGTCCTCACATGTGGCCCAAGGTCAGTGAAACTGGGTCTCTACTCAAAGAAATCTAATCCCTTTCAAGGCTGAGTTAACTCATCCTCCCATACTTCTTGTTGGAAGATCTAAGTAGGGTAGAGAAAAGGATAGAGGTGGAGAGCCATGAAGATACACCTTCAGGGTCGGCAGGACACTGTCACCAAAAGGGTGGAGGACACAGAGTATTAGAAGATGAGATGAAGTTCCTCCTTAAGCACTCTTTCTTCCTTTCGTTTTGTAAAAACACTGACTCCAGCTCAGTTCTTTTTTTGTCTGTTAATCAGAGCTGCTAAGCCTGTAGAAGACAGAGAACTTCTGAGGTCATTTTATATGCTTTAATGTCTCCACACAGAACCTGACTTAATATACTTCACATAAATACCAAAGAGAAGTGGTAGAAATGGAAATCTATGTAATGACTAATAATAATAATGGCTGATATTTATTGAGCACTTACTATATGACAGGCTCTTACTCATTTGATCCTCAATCTTATTGTATTCGTCTGGACCCTCCTTTCAATTGCAAGTGATAAAATCTTAATCAAACTATTTTAAACATAATTTGTTAGCTTTGAATCCAGCTATGTCTGGATTTCCAGGTCTGAGTGTTTTAAATGATGTAAATTGAACTCAGTCTCACACTCATTTTTTTTTTTTTCTCATTAAACTTTGTTTTAATGGGTCTCAAAATTCTGTGACAGGTTTTTGGTCAAGTTGTTTCCATTAAAAAGGTACTGATTTTAAAAACTAATAACTTAAAAACTGCCACAACAAAACAAATGGTCCACAAAACATTCTCCTTTCCTTCTGAAGGTTTTACGATGCATTGTAATCACACTCATTCTCTAGTCCTGGCTTTCCCTGGGTTAGCTCTAGCCTCAGACAGTTTCCCTCTTGGTGGGAAGTTGGCTACCAGTCGCTCTAGGCTTATGTCCTATCCCTATAAAAGAAAGGAATTATTTCCATATACGATTCTGACAGTTTTCTGGAAAAGAACCTCATTAGCTATGATTGGGTCTTGAGTCCGTGCCTGAGCCAATCAGTGGCCGTGGGTATGTGATGATGTTCAGTTGGCCAGACCTGAGTCTTATGACAATTTTCGGGGCTGCGAGGGGAGAAGGGGTGGTTGTGGAATGAGCCCCACTCACACCACAAGAACTAAAAGTAAGAGGGCTGGTTCCCAAAGCAAATGTGCGGCGATAGAAGAAGGAGCAAGGGCTATCGGGTACTGTTCAATTCGTCTAAGGCTAGGCACCAAGTTCCCAGAATCCTCTTCCTATGTGGTACCAGTTTAGAATTAGCCCAAAGAGGGCTCTTTGGAAGCTTTGAGAGGTGACAGTTAAGCAGAGGCCACTCCTCTCAAAATGTTGTCAAGACCAGACATAGTCATAAATGGAGACAGAGGCACCTAGCTCGTTCTCTGTTTGTCCAGCTTGTCTTGTCCACGCTGGCCCTGCTGATGACAGCAGCCCAGGCCACCACCGAGCGTTCAGCTGTGAATCCATAGACAGTGGTTTCCAAAGTCCCCTCCTCAAACTTCCCCTAGTGGTCCCACTTCCGCTGTGGCGTGTGCTCCTGCAAGCTCTGACATGGCTGCCCTCACTGCTGAGTCACCACTGACTCGGACCGATTGTCTAGTGACCAGTTCTCTAATCCGGCCCTGCCTTCAAGGCCTCAGCTCCTCCTATATTTGCACAAGGTCCAATTCCTAATAAGACACCCAATTCCCGTGATGCGTATGGTGGTGCTGTCTTTCTGACCGAACCCTGTCTAGTGCACAGGATGAGGAAAAGTCACGTACATACAGGACACCCATTCTCCTCATTTTATGAAGAGTGTCCGGAAAAGAACCCCATTTTCCATATAACGAGAACGCTTACGTGGCTGGATACTTTCCAGACAGCCCTCGTATAAGTGAGAAAATAAACCCCGAGGATCAGGGTGGTGAATGTTTTCTCCCCAGAATCACACAGCTATTGAGTGGGAGCATCGGGACTGAAACTTAGGATTTCACTCATGATTTAAACCAGTTTTAAAAGTGTTCTAAAACTGGGTTTATCCAGGTTTGCCTGTCCCCGAAGTCTAAGTTAAGCTCTTAGCTACCAGCTAAACTGACCTGGCAATGTCTACTTTTCCTTGTTTGCTTTTGAATTGCAGCAAGTTTCGCTCTGGCCTTTTAGAAAACACTGATAAATGGTAAGGTGGATTTCTGAAAAGAAAACAAAATAGATGATACTAACACGAAAGAGAGAGACAACAGATTCAGAAAAACCGTGATGAAAATCGGACACAGCATATAAAGCCACTATAAGCACTATGGGAATAAGGGGTTTAATTAGGAATTAGTCCAATGCTTGAGATTTGAGACAAGAAAGCTGGCACCTCATTGGTTCTCATCTGCCAGAACGAGCCTTGGCTTGTGCCCTGTTGTGAGTCCTTTCCCAGCGGTTCTGTCCACCCTGGGGACCAGAGCCTGACTTCTGTGTATCTAGTTATAGACGGAAAGGTCACTCATGACCTGCTGTGGTAGTGACCAGCCGGGTCACCATACATGGATCCTGTCCTGGTGTCCATGGCACTTCTTGCATGTTAGTTCATATTTGCTTCTCATGCAGCTAATTCAACACGTACCCGCTGCCAATTTGAGCATGAAAACTGGGAAAACGCAGTACCCTTCTGCCCTTCAGCATGCGAAGGGAGCCTGTGACCATGGCTGGGTTTTTAAGACGGTCAAGGTCTTGATGACAATGAATAAAATTGTTACTTCAAGTACTTCAATCATTTAGTACTGGGAAATTGGTGTGGAGAGGAGGGACGTCAACGTTTACAGATTAAAATTAAAAGGTAATTCAAAACAGAAAATACACAACACGTGAGTGGATGCACGAATAAACATAATCAAGAGAGAAACACATTGGCCACGTGAGAACGGAAGCTTCCCCACTGTCCTGTGCTGTGTCCTAGTCACCAGCAGGCCCCTTCCATAGAGGGGCTCAATAGTGATGTTTGCCAAAGGAAGGGGTCCACTGAGGGAGCATTAGAGTTTACGAACTCTGCAACGTTAGGAATAAGCAGAAAGTGGAGAGGACGGGGAGTAGGTAGGAGTCAGAGTGCTCTGGGCAAAACAGTTCCATCTCATCAGTGCAACGTAGGGAAATCCTGGCATCCTGAAGGACTAGACCCTCCCCCGGCCTTGGCTGATTCAGTGTGACCACAGGGCTTGCCCTCCTTCTCTTCTCTGCGTCTCATTTCCCCTGTCGACAAAGTCAGGTGGGATTAGGTGGTTCCTGAGAGCCCTTTGGGCTGTGGGATCGGATAGAGTTGGGAGAACACAGAACAGGCCAGTACCCTCACAGGTGTCAGGGGTGTGGGTCCTTGGGGAGGTGGGCAGGAGGGAGTGGCCCCTCGGAAGGGCTCCAATCTACGGTGTCCATCCTGCCCCTCCCTCTTCCCCGCAGCTCTGCCCTCAAGGCCATGGCTCTTCCCCTGGCCTCTGCTTTGCCAATCCCTTTGAACCCGCTCCGCCTGGTGCCTATGTTTCCTGGCAGGGTGGTTGGCAGGCACCCACAGGAGTGGTACAGAAGGGCCATCTCTGAGCGGAGCAGATGAGGACAGAGGGCATGGACCTCGACACGGAGCAGTGCTGCGCCAGAGCAGAGTCAGAGGGCAACTCGTGTCCCAGCCAGCGACAGGAAGTGGCAGAGGCAGGCTGCAAGGACAACCTAGGTCCCTCTGGACTCCAACCAGCACTGGAAATTTTCACGAATGCTAAATCCACTTGGTTCTTTACAGGAAAAGCTGCCCCTTGAGCCATCTTTCCTTTAGCAGCTCAGTTTGTTTTTGCAGTGGCCTCTGCCTTAGCCATCACTGCAATCCGCCCGTGGGCATATGAGGGTAAATTGATGATCTTGTTGAATGCCCAGACACTCACTCTCACACACATGATGGAGTGAAATCACATGATCACAAACACCCACACTCTCCCATCAGCCAAAACACATTTGTATGATTCCTGGCCCTAACCCCCAAATAAATTTCTGGTCATTGAAACTTAAAAAGAATCAGGAAAATTCCAAAGCAGTGTTCCTTGCTGTTTAAGGACTAAATTCCAGCCCCATCCTCATTCTCCCTAGTTCATCATTCGCATTATTATTATTATTATTTTGTAGAGTAAACTCATTACAGTGATGATAAATTCATTTTGGCATTTCAGATGTTATTTTCCAAGAACTTCCAAGAAATCTATTCGTGGAATGAAATCCTCTGGCAGAGACTGGACGGATGTGTAGGAGAAGCGCTTTCTGGACTGTTGTTACTATTATTTACGTTATGGATGGGACAGTAATGCCAAATGCAAGGAGCATGGACAAACAAGAGGAGTGGTGGAAAGCACAGTGGGCTTGGAACCAGAAGCTCTGGTTCTAGTCCTAATACGAGCTCTGTGGTCTTACACAGAGAGTGTAACCCTCCTAGTTTCAGTTATCTCCTTGGTAAAACTGAACTAACAAGATCTACCCAAAAGATTTAAAATGAAGTTTAAAAGAAACAATACAGATAAAGGTACCTGGCACATGCTAATATTCAACAAGATTTGAGTAAACTATGATTAACCTACACTCATGCAGAGTGAATTAATCTGCAAGTTTTGAAAGCCTAACCTTATTGACCCACCTCGGTTCCGTATACAGCTCTTGTTCAAGATGATACTTGTGAGGCATTGCGAGATTTTGGTGTGTTTCTTGGATAAGGAAATCAAGATGGAACTGTGTGGTTTTTATGTCACAGGGATTGCTGGTTTTCAAAAAGTTAGCATGCAAGAAAATTTCCGTGTGAGGCAGTGCTCAGGTCTCAGGTGACAAATGCAGCCCAATAACCAGAAGGATCCAGTCTTACTCACACAGTCATTTCCACATATGGAGCCATACCTGCCAAACTCACAAAAACAGATCCTTTGTGATATTTCCGGGAGCTCTAGCCTTGAGGGGTTGCCGTGGGAAAGGAAATGCCCTTTTTTCTCTTTCATTCCTGAGACCTGCAGTCAAGCCCCTGAACACATTCAGGAGGGGTGGACCCCTGCCCCTCCTGCTCCCCACCCTAGAGGCTGTTGAAGGAGACAGGACAAAATTCACTTCTCTCTGAGACACAACAGGGCTTCCTTTTGAGTTTAACGTCCAACGGTACTTGTAGCCGTGAGTCTCCATGGTCTTATGTAAAGTCGTAGTTAAAAGGGTGTCCTGAGAAGATTGTGTCCCAGCCGCAGAGACTTGGAATTAGACAGCCAGGGAGGCACGTAAGTGGCTTCATTTTTACTCTCCGCAGTGTGAGGCTGGGCTGTGGCCTGGATGGCACGGACACACCTCCCTCTAATCCACATGCATGTAGTTTACATAAGACAGCATGGTTTACCTAAAGTTTTTGAATTCTTGATCAATCCCTCGGTGTACAAAAACACAATACATTCAATTCAGGTTTAAAGAAATACCAACAACTAGATAGATTCGGGTACCTCAGAACTTTGAAGCATTTACTAACTCTAGTTTAGGTTGATACTTCCCTGGGCTTGACTAAATTATAGTTCACTTCCCAACTTGGCAATCGTACATCAACCACACCACATGTGATAGAAACTAGACCCTTTAAGGTTGGGACCCAATAACACCTCTTCTGTTAGTTATTGTATTTAGTTCATACAAACAAACAATTTGAGAATCCACATTGTGTTATCCAGTCAGGCATTTTAATCCTTTACTTGGAAAATACAGCCTCTATTTCATGTACTTACTGGTATAATTGAGTTTATACCTGCCTTTTGATTATTTCTTTGCTATTTGGCTAACCTGTTTTCTGTTCCCTTTTTAAAAATCCTTTCTTGCATTATATGGAATCAATAAAATACTTTTATTATTCCATTTTTTCTGTGAACATATTCCTTTACTATTTTTAGTGATTATCCTAGAGATTGCAACATGCAACCTTGACTATTACTTTTATCACTTCCTCAACATTGCTAGAACATTTTAATTTTATTACTTCCCTTTGCAAAGCACTATTTTCATTAATTTTAGTTTTATGTATATTTTTAAATCTACCAAATATTATAATTATTGTTTGGAAGAATCAATGTTAGTTTATATTTGCCCACGTATTTATTTTTCCTAGTGTTCTTTATTTTTTCTTACATTTCCATGTTTTCATCTGAGATGATTTTTCTTTTGCCTGAGTAACTTTTTCTGATTTCCTGTAGTGCACACCTGCTAATAACAAATTCCACTGTTTTTTTTTAATTCCCGAAAAATATTTTTCTTTCAGTGTAAAGTATATTTTCACTGACTACAGAATTCTGTTTGATGTTTACATTCTTTCAATATTTTAAGTCTCCTATCTCCTCAATACATTGCCTTCTGGCTTCCATCATTTCTATTGAGAAGTCAGGTAGCTAGCATTCTTACTGATGCTTTCCTAGAGGTGCCTATCCTTTTCTCTCTGGCTGGTATTAGGATTTTCTCTCTGTTTTTGGTTTTCAGCAGTTTGGCCATTATGTGCCTAGATGTGCTTTGTTTTGTATTTGCCTTGTTTGGGTTTCACAGAGCTTTTAAAGTCCTTCATCAGTTTTTGAAAATTCTCATCATTATTTCTTCTAATAATGGGCCATTTTCTCTTGGTACTCATGCCAATCATGCTATGCTAAAAGTATGACATGTTCTATGTGCCTCCTGTTGCTTTTCTTCCTCTCTTCCTCCCTTCCTTTCTCCCTCCTTCTCTCTTTTTACCTTCTTGTACCTCAATTTAGACACAGGAAAACACTTTTTTGAATTTATTGAATTCTTACTTTCAGACATTGTCCTTTTAAATTTCTAGGATGTCTAAATTTTAAAAATATATAGATTCAAATTACCTATTGAATTTATGCATACCTCTATCTCTTCTTTCCATCTTTTCCTCTAGTTGGAAAAATTAATTGTTCAGATGCTCACTGACTTATAATGGGGTTATATGTGTGACAGGTGCCTTTGAGTCAGCTTTGACACTTGATGACTTGAATGAGTAATGTCCACAATGCCTTGTCCCCAACTGCCCTGGTATGTCATGATAAACTCATCATAAATTGAAAATACCGTTAACTCGAAAATGAATTTCAAACACTTACCCTACTGAACATCATTGCTTACCTAGCCTACCTTAAACGTGCCCAGAATGCACATTAGCCTATAGTTGGACAAAAATCATATTCCTGCCACTGCCCAGCATCATAAGAGAGTAAGCTACTACAATTCACTAGCCTAGGAGCAGATCAAGATTTCAAAATTTGAAGTAGGGTTTCTATTGAATGCATATCACTTTTGCACGCTCATAAAGTTGAAAAATCGTAACTTAAACTATCATCAAGTCATGAACAGTCTGTACTTATTTTAAAGCCCTTACCTCCTGACTCCAGATCTGAATTATATCTGGGTTTGCTGGTAGTACAGAATGTACATTGTGTATGAAAGAACCTCAGAGTTCTGAATGCATATTTCAGATCACTTTGAAATAGTTTCCTCTCTCTGGAATTTTAGTTGATCCAGTCCTCATTGTCTCCACAGATCTCTGATCCTTAGAAATTGTGAAATAATAATAATTATTATTGTTGTTGTTATTGTTATTTTGATAATTTGTGGCTTTCTCCATCTGTGGTAGTGAGAACAATGACATGCTGTGATATATACTATGTCCTGCTTAGAAGATGAAACCATAATTTTGTGAGCCTCATTTTAACATGGGTGCAATATAATGTTTGAATAAACTCAAAGACAAGTCTGGCCTTTTTTTTTTTTTTAAACCAGTCCCCCACTCTCTCAAAATTATAGATCTATTATTTTAGTAGGCATTCAATCAAAATTTAATGCCAGTTTTCTTTCTAACAATGTAAAGATCTATTCAATAACTCGATTGCAAGGTACATTTAGAGTTTTAATATATCACAACTGATTATTTTATTCCTCATACCTTTCAGGAAAATCTAGAATAAGGTTACTTACTATTTGCAAATCTTTTGGACTTTTTATCTATATTTGACCTATAACAGACACTATTAATGGGGAAAACTACATAATATAAATGCGTATATGGTGTTTTTCGTATTGATCCTACATCCCTCAGTCTTAACACTACTGTAAAAATAAGTGTTAAGAAAAAATATCTGACAGATTACAGAATAGTTTCGAAGCCTCTAAACTAAATTGTGTTCTGATTTCTCTTACTTTTAGTCCATAATTTTACTAAATGAGATAATCTTTATATGATCAAGGTGCACGTGCTAATGCAATCAAGATCAGCATGTAAGTTATAAATCTATACACCAATAATACAATTTTATTGAAACAAATCAGAGATGATCTTGACAGTTGGATCTAGTCCTTACTATAGAAAGTCAAGTTCAAAACCAAAATTATCATCATTGGCTAAATGTTTCCAAATTCAAATGGTTTCTATCAACTTACTCCAAATTAAAGAGTAAGTTGTTTAATTTGCAGGGCATGTTTTGCACTTGTTTCAACCTGATAGGTACTTTAGGAGTCAGAACACCCCACATCAGTCACTCTGTAGGAGCATTATTAAAACTTTAATTATTTTTTTTTGCAGGTTGAGCAACTAGTTGGAATATTTTTCAATGTTAAATTATCTTGGCAAAAGCTTCATAACGGAACACTTTGAGAAATTAATTGAACCCTTTTGTGTGCTGGAATCTGCCCAAAGTACCTACTGAGGAGGTGGCAGATGGCGTGACTCCTCAGCCTTTCCATCAAGCTCCAGAGCTTATGGGTCTGCTCTCAAACACTGCAAACACCACCTTCGGTGCACATCGAGTGCAACCTTGGCTTGTTTGCCATTCAACATTTTACAAAAGCTTGGCTGACAGGGGAGATTCTAAATTCTATGTTTGGTTGAAGTTAGCTTGTCTGAAAGAATGGGCATTCTGAGACTTCTTTTTTAATTGTTTGTTTAGTAAGAACTATGTCATGTCTGCTTTGTAATGTCAAGAAACTCAGGAGCAAATTTGGTCTCTTTTGTTTGTATTTATACCAGCTTTTGTGGTCTACATAACTGTTTTGTGTCTTGTCATGGTCGAGATTTTCTACTCCTCTCCCCATTTTTTTTTTTTGTTCGTATTTAGTCTTTATTTTGTTGAGTATATTTGTGCTGTGTACCTGAAATCTTTTGAGCATCAGGTGGCATGTAAATACACAGGTAAATGAATGTGAATTTTCTTGAATCTGTTTCTGCTGTCTCCCCATCTCTGTGATCCTAGTCAGTTTTGACTCATGTTCAAATAATACAGGTATCTGTTTACTCTAATCCTAACTCTAGTAGGAAATAGCAGCATTTATTCCCCCTTGAATAATCAAGAGATTCTAAATTTTTCTGAGTTTCTAGTTCTCCCAATGCTTCTTTCCCAATTTATTTCTATCAGAATTTGTTGTTATAGGTCCTACAATTTTGGGGTTGTTTGTTACTGCAGGATAACTTACCTAACCCTATTTCATGCAGTCAGAAAACCCATATATATATATGAAATCTGGAACCAGGAGAGACCTGGTGAGCCGAAGTAGTTGGGGCTAATCTAGCTGCCAGGGCTTTATTGGCATAAGGGCCTTTTAAAATGGTATTAGAAGAGGAATGAAACATAAAGGTAAAACCAGAACCAATTAGACTCTAACTCCCTGAGGATCTGTGAGATGAGTACTGGCCCTCATACAGACAGTAAGCAGAAAATGAAGATGCTCTTTGGGTTGAGGCATCTTTCTCGAAATCTGGGCCACAAGAAGTGATCCTTGGAAACCAGATGTCAAAATTCACCACAGAATTAACTTGAGGATAAACCTTCCATTTCTGTGCAGGACCCAACAGCAAGTAGGGAACTTTCGTGGGGGATACATAAGAGGCTTTAAAACATTCCCTAGTCTACATCCACTTCATTGCATCTCTAGCTCGTTACAAAGCCCTACTGAGAGGTGTGCACTTTAGAGTTGGTTTGAATCACGAGAACTGACACTGTGATATTGTGGTGGAGGACAGAGCCAGATAGTCATTCTAATTCCGGCCCCAGAAACCTTGCAAATTACCCTGTGACTTTCAGGATTGCTGGCAAAAGGACACAACCAGGCATTGTAGACCTACAAATGATAAGAACAGTCCGTTAAACCTCCTCATTATCAGGGGAGAAGGAATGAGGCAGGGAGGGTGGGGATGGCAGAGAGGGTCTGCACACAGATGGGTTGGAGGGCTGATATCAGTGAATTCTGCTTTTCTGAGGAAGGTTTTATCCCCAGGGTAAGGTGGGGTCGGGAGAGATTTTGAAGCAGTGCCCTGACAGGACCAGGTAGACCATCCTGGGCCGTGCCGAGGGGTGCTCTGGGCCTGGCATGGTGGAGAATGCTTTGGGTTTCTTAATGACCCAAACCATATATCCCATAATACTTCCTTCTCTTAAATTGTTTACTATTATTGTGTAAAGTGTTGGCACAGCACCAGCCACTGGCTAAAATGGAAAGAACAATGACCAGTTAAGTGCCATTTTGCCTACTTGGAATCCCAAAGACGAATCTGGCTAACGTTGTCGTGAAATGACCCACATATTTATTTGATCGTTGTCGTCCTCACTTGGTTTTCTTTTCTGTTCATGTTTGTTTTTCGCTTGGTTCAGTTTGGTTTGATACTGGTGTTTAAGTTGACCAAGCCCAGTTCTCTCTCCAGGTGGAATGCATCTTGCTGAAGCCTGCCCCAGCTGCCAGCGCTGGCCCCACGGTTCTGACTTCTGGATCTCACGGATCTGCCTTTGGTTCAGGGGAGTTAAGTGTTAACATTGTCCTGAAGGCGTTTGCCTTTCAGGAAGATTGATGGGTGCAGCCTGCAGCAGATAAACTCATCTGGGAGGGGCAGGGGAACACTCAGTTGTGTCAACGGGGCCTAAGGGCAGGGGAGAAGCAAATTGATTACTCGGGATCTCTCCACCCTGCCACTCCTTCAGCCTTTCATTTTCAGCTCTAATACAATTTGATGTCTGCATAAACCAGAAGACATAAAACAGCAAGCTTATGAAACATCTGCTTACAGTGCTCCTCCTTACAAGACGCTAAAATGTACCTAGAAATGTGGCAAAATGGATGGAATTGGATTTTTCAGGGTGAACATTCCTTAGAGTTGTCAAGGACTGGGGGAGGGGATGCAGGTGCAGGCAGACAATGTGAGGCCCCCAAGGGGCCTGCGTAAGTGCCGATGATTGCAAGAATTCCTTTCTAAGAGGATGAATCTGCTGAGGATATAATTCAGTTCCAAAGAGAGGGTTATGCAAATTGCTTCACAAGGATAGAGGCCGAGGGCATCTGGCACACATGGCCCTCCTCCCTCCTTCCCCCATGTAGCAATGGCGGTCACCTTAAGGGAGGGGACCTCAAATACACTACCGGGCACATCCCTACGGTGTTGCATTTGCAGTGTCTTGTCTGCCTGGGGGCCTTCTTCTGGCCTCTGAAGTGGACGGGAGCAGCTTTCAGACAGATCTGCTTTTCTCTGCACGGCATCTGGCTTCGAAACACCTCTGTCTCTGACGTGTCCCCTGTTGCTAACATTTGGAGTTTCTCCTCAACGTTTCTCCTGGGACTTCCCTCTCTCAGGGGTCTCTGTTTAAATGACTTGGTGGTAGGGTCAACAATTTCAGAAAGGTTTCTGGCTCTCTGTGATTTAATAAAAATGGAAATAACCTTTTGCCAGCTGTGAGACCTTAATCAAGCCACATTCCCTTTACAAATACATTACTGTCTCAAGTTATCAGTGGAATTCCCTCAGTTACCCAGTTTTGCAGAATTGTCATGTGAAATTGATAATGGCAAGCTATTAAGTGGATATTAGCTATTGTTAATATTACAGCCACTGATAACAATGAGAATGACAGAGGCCATTTTGCTAGCATTATGGGAATTATCAAAAGACCACAGGACAATGACTCTGTGTGTGTGTGTGTGTGTGTGTGTGTGTGTGTGTGTGTGTATCTATATGGTCTGACAATTAAGTTCACGAATTCATCCTAGAAAAAGTGCTACATCCCTCACTGCTGTATATCACTATGGTCACCTTCGAAGTGCTCCCCTTGGGAAACAATACACCAACACCAGCCACTTGCCACCACACACTTATGTTGGCAGGACTGTACAAACAAGGTTATGACACCTTACCGAGTTGTTTGTACAGTGCTGCCAACGTAAGTGCATGGTGACAAGCTCGCGAACTTAATTGTCAGATTGTGGGGACAATGACAGCTCTGATGACCATTCAAGTAAAGGAGTTCCAAAATTGCTCTGAAGGGTGGACTAGGTGCTGGCATTGGTGCACAGCTTCCCTAGGGGAGTGCTTCAAAGGTGACCATAGTGATATTCAGCAATGAGGGATGTAGCACTTTTCTAGGATGAGTCATGAAATTAACTGTCCGACCTCATATGTGTGTGTGTGTGTGTGTGATTGTGTGTGTGTGTGTGTGTGTGTGTGTATTTTTCTTTTTTTCCTATCATAAAATGGTTTCAACTAGTTCAAATTGTGGTGTTTGGGCAGAAACTAAATAAACCAGATGAGAGAACTTGATGACAGTATGATAAGGTGGAAGAGAAGTTTTGTACAAGGTGTGTTTGCAGCTGAACAGAGAGTGCTGTATTTCTCACATGCCTCTTCTTTTTATACTTTTTTCAATGTGGCCCTTTATGAATAGCTGCTCTGGACTGAATGTGTACCTCCCAAAATTCACAAGCTGACATTCTTATCCCCAGTGTGAAGGTATTTGGAGATGGGGCTTTTAGGAGGTAATCGGATCATGAGGATAGAACCCTCGTAATGGGATTAGCGCCCTTATGCGAAGCAGCATTAGAGAGTTGCTTCTCTCTCTGCTGTCCATCATGTGAGTAATGCAAGGAGAAAATGGCCATCTGCAAATCAGGAAGAGTGCCTCTACCAGGTACCGAATCTGAGGGCACCTTGATCTCAGACATCCCAGTCTCAAAAACTGAGAAATAAAGGTCTGTTGTTTTAGCCACCTGTGATAATTTGTCATAGCAAACAATGGTTATGTACTATAATATGACATGCAGCAGATATCTTGGCTGATCTTTGAGCCTGCGGCACAGAAATTCTGGACAAAGCCCTTCTCCGTGATTTCTGCTTCTCTACCTTCTGCAACTGTCGAATTTTTCTTGGCATTCAGGCGTTCCTGGCTGGTGGATATGGGGGCTTTGTCTTTCCCTTGTGGCCATACAGGGGAATGGGGGGCATAATTGTTGCCCCACCCCATGCGTAATGGACTGGGGTGTCTCCAACTGAGGACCAATCTAAGGACAGGAAAGTGAGGCTCCTGAGAAGGAATTTGCTCTAAGGGAAGGGACAGGCTATACTTACAAACGCACGCTGCACCGAGGTTTAAATTAATAGAAATAGCTGGCACAATGTGCCACCTGCACTGGAACTTCTAGGCCCAAATGGGCATGTGTGTCTGTGAACATGAGCCAGATGAGCAAAGTGGTACAGTAATGGCAATATAAACCCTGGCACACTTGGATGCTAACAGTGAAGTAGAACACAGGGGGGCCTTGTCCTTCTCCTTACACAAGGGCAGTGAGAAGAAACTCTGGCTTTGCCATCTCAGGTTCACCATCATTTGACATGACAGATCTCCTGAGTAACTGTCACCCAGGCTTCTGGTGCCAGTCTTGTTTTTAAGGGAACACCTGGGCTCCTTCCTTGCTTATAGGAGATTGGCTGGGATTGATTTGCAGCCATAGGCTAGTCTCGGGGAGAGTAGATGAAAAGAGTCCTGATGTTAACTGTGAAACGATGATTTTCCCTCGGTTCTTAGTCTCTCAAAGGAAAGCTTTCAGTTTGTGAAAATATAGAAAAGGTAAAGTTTATTATAGAAAAGTGAAAGTACACTCCGAGATGGTGGAGCGGGCGGGAAGCAGCCCCCCTTCCATTGTTTGGGCGTTTCTGTGTCTCGGGGTGTAAGCTCTTCCCCTTTCTTTCTAGTATGATCCTTCTGAAAACAGCCAAAGCTACACACTACCATGGTGTTGGGAAGCAGGGCCTCTGGTTGGATGGATGGGGCTTTCTCCTTTCAGTTTGAGAGTAGCCGACAATGGGCCAGGGCCCACTCCTCGATTCAGGGCATCTGTGAACGGTCCCCCTTACAGGCAGGCTCCCCTTCCCGCATTCCTTCCCTTTATCGTTTTACTTTAGAGGCAGCTGATAAAGGAGGGGACAGCCCCTCCCCTCCTGCTCACATCCACCCTTCTGCCCACTCTATCACTGGAAAGAGCCTGGAATTCTAATTAGTAAAAAAGATGTGGTTTCAGAGCATGTCATCTTGGGCATAAATACAGGGGTGCTGAAAAAATGCACACACCTTTCAGGAGATGTTATCTATGTATTATCAGAGTTGAACTATAGTAGCAATATGTAGTATGATGTTCACTCAAAAGACAGCATTAATCAAATGAATGCTAGCATCACCCTGTGACAGGCAGCACAAAGGAGGAAACACGAATGTCATTCGAGGAGCACAAGACCATTTACCTGGACAATGGATAGGACAAAGCAGTGCGGTTGAGTTTCCCCCACGTTCTCCTGACTTAACACCTCTTGACTTCTACCTATGGGGGACCTTAAAGGATGTGGTGTGCCACGGAAAACCAGCTACACTGGCGGTACTTCGGGAAGACATTGAAACAGAATGTGCAGTGATGCAAGTGGGCACTTTGGTCAACATGGCTTAGGCAGTAGTTCACTGTAATCTGAAGTGTCTGGACACTGATGGTACCCACTTTGAGCACCTCTTTGTAATTGCAGAAATCAAACGTGACTTGTATTCATCTTTTATTTGCTATTGGTATATATTATTACAAGTTTTTTTCTTTCTTAAAATGTGTATGAATTTTTTGGCCCCTCTGTGTATGTGAGATTTAATGAATACTTGCCTTTTGAAGAATTCTACAACACAGGGTGACCGATTCCTAAGTTTCCCCAGGACTGAGGGTTTCCTAGGAAGCAAAACTTTCCATTCTAAAATTGGAAACATAATATAACTGCAATATAACACCCACAATAGAAGATTCAATATTCATCTTACTCTTTCTCTTCTCATGCCTTGGACTTTACAGGTATTGGGGAAGTACCCACCCCAGTTCTTAGGCAGCCTAGTTCAGAGGGCTAATCTGTAGACGGAGATGAACTATTTATCTGTGAGCCAACTTGGAGAAAGATGGATTCCAAACAGCAAAGAATAGAACTCATTGTGCAAAGTCTTTAGCACCTGGAGTTGGCTTCCGTGCCTCTACTCCACCACTTTTCTTCCCCTAGCCAGGTTGTGGAAGAGTGGATTCTATCCAAAAAGGAGAAAACAAAGTTCCCAAAAGAAACAGGTCTCCATTTTGGGAAATGAAAGCTTTTAAAATTTTTCTCCATAGCTCCATTCAGAAACTCTCTAAGAAGGGCTGATTCTCACACTGCGGAAACCATCACTGTGAAGGTTTAATGTAGCACCCTAAAAAACACTACCATTTCCAAACTGAAGAACGGATTTTGTTTTCTTTCCATGCTGGACCTAAACCTGGCGTCCTATGGAAGTTTTATTGCAAAGTATTACCTGAGAGCTCAGCCAAATGTCCCAATTCAAGAAGGGCAGCCAGGAAAGGTTGAATGAATGGGCCATTTCCCCTCTTCCTTTCCTTCCCTTAACCCCATATATTTCTCCATTTCTGCCTCGAAAATTTAATTAAATAAATATTTTAAAATACAGAAGACAGAGAATATGAGAACTTGATACATACAAAACAAGCTTCCAAAGCTATGGACATGGCATTTGTGAGCTTGTGCTTGGGGGTTAAGGAGAAAGTTATTGCAAAGCCTTCGTAGGGAAGATTAATTAGGATTATTTAGGAAGAAAAGAACAATTTCATTAACTAAATGTGGGGTTAGAGAAAGCATGGCAATATGGACAGTCCTAGCAGATAATACTCTCATTATAAGCTTGCCAGTATATTTGTGGGAATGAGATTATTTCTATAAGCTATTTGTTGAATTAACTTCAGGAGAAGGGGGAGAAAGCCAAGATGCATTGCATAGTTACTGGGGATTTCCTAGAGACATATGTTGGCTCCCACAGCTGTTCAAAAGCACCAGGAAGGAGACTTGAGCTCATTTTGGAGATGGCAAAGATAAGGCTTGAAGGCAACATCTCAGAGGGATGCTCAGGAGAAGAAAGAAGGTTGTTGCACTAACCTGACACTAAAGAAAGAACTCACCCAATTATTCTTTGACTATATGTCCTCAGGCCAAACAATAAAGTAAGTCTAAATTATTGTGTTATAGCGTGAGACTTGCTTTTCACAGAGGCATGGATTAATAAGTCTGAAACTACTCTGTGTGAATTCTAGTAATGAGCAAATACATAGATAAAGTATAGATAAAGGAGACATTCTTTTCATTTCTAGAAAAGGAAGCAATCAACATGGTAAGGAGAGAAGATAGAATGAAGTCTGTGGTGTTGGATTGGAAAAGTGTTCAGTCGGAATTCCTAACATTTATGTGTGTGTGTGAGAGAGAAAGAGATCAATACATGCAGATATAAATATAGAGGTATGTATAGGAATAGATATATGTGCTTTGTGCTTGTGAGTGTGCGTGTGTGTGTGTATATACATCTATTTCCTAGCTCTGTTCTCTTGGTGGGGCTAAACCAATGAACCCCAGAAGCAATGAACACAACTGGCTTCCAGATTTTGGTTTCTAAATAACATTCTCTACTAAAGCAAATTAGAACTCTTTGAAGTAATAGCTGATCCCATGGCCAGAAGTTTCGAAAGGAAAATATCAGTCTGGAATATCTTATTTTGTTTGTTTCAGAAAGTACGAAGGTACACAAAGAATAATGAAGAAATGTCAAAAGGATACAGAAGCTAGCTTGTAGGAGCTCCCCCTGGCGAGTTCTGGGTCACTTTGGACATCAAAATAAAATGTGATAGTAAAGGTTTATAGCTTATTGAATAAAACCAGAGCCCACTGACTTAACTAAATAAGCATAAGGGAAAGCTCTTCCTTACATTAGAAGCCAACTAATAAATATGGCAGGGTTAATGAAATTAGAAAATTGCTATTTGTCAGACAGAAAGGGGAACATATCTCCAGACAGTAATAAGCCCTTTGAAACTGATTTATAGGACCTCACTGAGCTAGTTGACTGACCTTGGAGAGGCAAGTATTTGAATTTTGTAGCACTGAATTGATTACATAAACCTACACAGAAATGCATCTCATTATTCAATAGGACTGGGTAAAAGCTGGCACCTTCGGATGATGTGTTGGGTGTAGAATAGGGTCCCTTCCCTGGCAGGGATACTGGTGATTCCACCCCATGTTCAAACTGATTTCTGAAAGACAAGTGGAGAAAGCCCTCTACAGCTTAGCCACGCCCATTGGCTTGGAGGAACTTTGCTCCACTCAGGGACCAAAGCACATCTTTGTATCTTCTACAGAGCTTTGAGTGGTGCATTGTGCATGCAGAGACTTAACAAATGTTTGTGAACTAAATGAATGAACAAATAAACAAATGAATGAGTAAAGTTGGGGATAAGTCTTAAATCAGTCATTGAGGAAACTTAGAAAGGAAAAAAAAAAAGCATATTTCAAGAAGATGACAATCTAATTTTATCCCAACAGTAAAACTTACTCATTTGGAATCTTACAAACATGTATGAGTCTTTGTACCCTTGTTCTTCAGTTCTAACTTCTGTTTCATGAATGGTAGAGAGCATGCTCTATGAAATACAACCTCTGCACATGTTTTCTGAATTTGAACGTGACGTTGTGTTGTGATTCCCTCCACTTGGAACTCCAAATGACCCCAAGTGGACTTTCTGGGAGCCTTCGATAACTGGAGAACTAAGGAGTCAAGGTGCACACGCTCTGTACACAAGCACATGTACACCAGCAATATAAACAGACACCTAACTCAAAACAGCTGTGCAGAGCTATTCAGTAAAAGTTTGAGTAGCTGGAACCAGCAGGACTGGGTGGGAATGAGTTCAAACGTCCCCCACGAGGCCTTCCTAAGGCTTTGCAGGAGGGCAAGAATGAGGTCTGGGAAATGGGGAAGTGGAATGGCTCATCCTGTCCTCAGCGTCTCAGTCCCTGCTGACACCCTAGTTCTGCTCGCCCTTGCAAGATTACATGCTTTTATTTATGTAACATTCAGGCAGCCCAGAGCACTCTGGGGGATATTAACCAAGAAGAAATACAAATCAGATTTGACCAAAGTGAAAAGAAGCCACAGGCATCTGCATGGGAATAAAATGGAGATCGTACGTATCCTACTTTACGTGATCGCTTTCCGGCTCAGGAGAGTCAATGAATAAATAATAAAATTTATAGTGCACGGAGGGTTGGGAGGCAAGACTTGCAGCATTCAAGCCTGAGCTCCTGGCATAAATATAACATTTACATTTCCCCCGAGTTCCTTGTTTCCGAAGGAATCAAGTCCATCACTAGATAGCATTTCCTTAGACTCCTCCGTGGTCTGAAGTGGGATGGGGCAAAGGCATGCCTTTGTTTTGAATGGGAGAAATATACATTATTTTCAGTTAAAATGTCTCTTCTGAGGAACAATATACAGTGTGATCACAAATTTCTAGAACTGGAAGGCTCTTGGAAATCATATAGGTCAGTCTGTTACAGAAAACTTTTTCTGGCCCCTGAGGGGAAAACAGGAACATGGATGGAAGAAGGAATTTTGCCAATATTTCAAAGAGACTAAACAGAATGGGCACTGCAAACAGGAGATGAAACTCCCATTTCCAGCCTTAGCATGCTTAGGTGGCACATGTCACCGTCTATGCAACTGAGCCTTCTTTCTTTCACTCTTGGGTTGTCATCCACAAATATCCAGCATGACCACTCCTCTTGGCCACCTGGTCCATCTGAGCCAAATCCAGTTCCTGTTAAGTGGCCATAGGAAGCACTGTCCATCCTGTTCAATTGCCTCAGTGTTGTTAAGACTCTGTGGATATGACAGGAGGGACTCCAGTGAAGTTTTGAACAATGGTGGCATTGTTGGGAGAGCCATGTAATTCCCAAAGCACCTGAGTTGTGATTGTGTGTCATGGTAGTTTAAGTTTGGAGTTTGAATATTGGCTTTGCCACTTCGTAGCTGGGCAAACTTAGATATGATCCTTACTGCCTCCCTCCTAAGGTTAAATTAGATAACATGTATAAAAGCACTTACTACAGTTTGTAATCCATCAAAACAACCACTGATTATTTAAAATGCAGTCACATTCTTTTTATTACATTTCTAGAATAAATCTAAGCCAGTATTTTTGTCATTTTTAAACACCAATAGACTTAAGAGCTTGTCCTGTGCCATCAGAACCATGTGAAAAAACTTGGGCTAGCCTGCTGGACAACACACATAGTCCCAGGGCCCCCGTTGGCCTGACTGGCAGCTTAGCCACTGGCAGACCATGTGAGTGGTGGGGCCATCCTAGATCATCCAGCCCTGGCCCACTCCCAGCTGATTGCAGATGGAAAAGCAAGTCTGGGGAAGACCAGTGAGCTGACCTAGGCCACAGGAACTGCTCAGTTGACCCATAGAATTATGAGTTAAATCAATAGTTGTTGATCTAAGTTATTAATTGATGAGATAGTTTGTCATGCAGCCCAAGCTAGCTGATGCAGTGGTTATGCCCCAAACAAATGAGAGATAGTAAAGAAGATGCCAAGGACTCTTCGTTGGCAGAACTATTTTTTTTCAGTAGAGGGGCTGGATTTCCCCAGAGTTATCCCCATACTCTCCCTTGGAACCTCTTTTCCTGGTGAAGAGTGCAATCTGTGACCCCAGAATGGGTGTGGTAGGGGACCAGGATATGACCTGGCCTCATTAACACTGTGCTGAGCCCATCGGCCCGTCTCTGTCATCCCGGAAACTTTTACCACCCACTGTCTCCCAGACTAGAGCACCCCACCCATCCGTCTTCCCTGAGAAACAAAGATGCATTGGAAATGCTAGGCAATGCAACTTGGCATGCACTTGCTGCTCAGCATTCTGTGTTGGGGTTCCGTGAAGGCAGAAATGCCACCCTGGAGTCACAGGTGCCAGAAAGGCCTCGTTCCTGGTTACAATAGTCTTCTGTGAAGCTGTTTCTAGAAAGAGGAATTCCATGTACTCCAGAAACTCATTCTCACCTTCCCATTCCTATCTGGGAAAAACATTCTCACTCATATTATCATTTTAATCTATTTTCTTTTTCTCAATCCTGGGCCACATCAGGTGCCAATGCCACTAGTATTTAATATTTAATCATAGAAAAAGATCTGTTGATTTGAACATGTTAGTCAAACCTTCTACTTCCCTTCTTTTTACCAATATGTCAAGGTAAGGGGAGAACTAAAAACTATGTTCTCAGGTCAGTTTTACATGGTTTAAATCAGGCATGTCCAACCTGTGGCCCAGGATGGCTTTGAGTGTGGCCCAACACAAATTCTTAAAACATTATGAGATATTTTTGTGACTTTTTTTTTTTTTTTAATACATCAGCTATCATCAGTGTCAGTGTGTTTTATGTGTGGCCCAAGACAACTCTTCTTCCAGGAAAGCCAAAAGGTTGGGCACCACTGGTTTAATTCAATATTGCATGTTCCACCATCTTCTCTTCTTATTTCTCATGGGATCCTGAGCTCTCAGGCTCTTAAAGGAAATGGGATAGATCAGAGGGTGAGTTTGCCGACTGCCCCGGGACCCACCTTCTCTGCCCCAACATGCTCATGACTCATTACACCTGTCTCCTACTCCACCACTCAAGACACACCGGCTGCCAATTGCCTGTTTTCCCACCTGATTTACTCTCTGTTCACTCATCTCTCTGATTGTAGCAGCCCTCGCCCCCTACCCCCACCCCAGTACAGGTGAGAAGCCCTTGCTCTTGCCTCCAGTCTCATGGAGCATCACCCCAGCTCAGCCCTACCCCCCTCCCAATTTTTGGCACTCTGGGGCCAGTGATTAGAGTTTTATCCTCAGATCAGTCCACCTTCTTCACAAATCAATGTCTCTAAACTATCATTAATTCTTGAATTTCCACTGTCAGAAAAATGTTTGTTTTAAGTCAGGGCCAGAAATGGTTTTCTATTAAAGGCCAGTTAAAAAAGTATTTCAGGTTTCATATGTCACATGTGGTCTCCATCACATAGTCCGTGCTTCCTTGCATCCTTCCTTCCTTCCTTCTTTCTTCTCTCTTTCTCTGTTTTTCTTTCTTTCTTTCTTTCTAGCCATTTACAAATGTGAACATCGTTCCTTGCTGAGGGCTGGGTTTGGCCTGTGGGCCCTGGTTTGCCAGCCCTTCCTTTAAATTAAAGCAGAGTCTATTCTTTTTTTTTTTTTTTTTTAAATTCATTTTTATTGTTAGACTTATTGGGGTGACATCTGTTAGCAAGGATTACATAGGTTTCAGGCATACAATTCTACAGAGTCTATTCTTAAAAAGCAAATGCGCCTGGGAATGGTAACGAGTAACTAACAACTCAGTGTGAATTAGTTCATTCTCCTTCTCTCTAGTCCCTACGGGATGAGACCGGGTTTTGAAGATCTCCCTCAACCTTTCTTCAAAACCCGGTCTCCTCTCCTCCGTCTGGCTGTGAGCCAATGGGAATGGACAGCCTGTTGACTTACGGCCAGATTGCCTGGGCAAGGAGGAGGAAAGGAAAGGACGCTGAGCCAAAGTGTTCTGTCATGTGCTGATGGTTGTGGCTAGGGATGATATTCAGAGTGTAATGACTGGTGGGGCAGGTACTGACCGGAGGAAGAGGACACCAGCAGCCTTTATGCTGGATTAGGGAACCGAGGTTCCTGGTGAACTGGGAATTAATGCTTTAACTGCTGGGTCACGGTGGGATTCAGACTCATCTTGAGAGTGGGGCTGGGAGGTGAGAGGGAGTGTGTATTGTAAGGCCTAAAATTCTGTGTTCTGCTTTGGCATCTGTGAGCCCCACAGAGCCCCAAATGCCTATGGTGGGTTCTGCTCCACACTCACCAGGAAAGGCTTCCCACCTGGCTAGTTCCTCTGTCAGCCACATTCTACCTAGTCTTCAACTTAATGAGCTTTCCTGATAGTCCACAAAAGTATGCAAAGAAACCCATTGCGTCTTCCTGTGGGAACCAAGGGGGGGCACCCTAGCCTCTTTCTAGCACAAGCCTGCCTTGCACAAATCTTGCTATTTCACTCTATTTCCAAGTGCAATCCCCATATGGTCCTGAAAGTCGTGTGCGTCCACCTCCCCTGGACTGTGAGTATATGTCACTAGTAAATTGCTGTCAATCTTATCTTCCCAGTGTTGGACATTATGTGTTCAGCCACCTTGTATTATTTTGGGAAGAGGGTATCTCTCCCTAAAATATGGAGTGAATATGAGATGATCAGAACAGGTGTCATCGGGATCCTTGGGGCAGTGAGTATCAACCAACCAGTAAAGAAGCATCTCAATTTTAACAACCAGCTGCATTTGAACAACTGGTAGGGTCATGATGTAGTTTGTAGTCCCTGATACTCCCCTCCTCTAGGGTCCTCTTATTGGACAATGACACTCTTCAATTAGAGAGCCTAAACGGATCCCAGTACATCAGAGGTGGCATGGCCACAGTTGAGAGGCTACATTTTGTTCAAAGGTGCCCTGTTCTAGACATCTCTGCAAGGAAGAAACTGCCAGGCTCTCAATCCACCAGGACTATAATTTTTGTGTTATTGGGAAAGAGAAAAAATAATGTATAAATGGACAGTAAGGTCATCATGGAATCTTGCGCGGGACCAGCAAGGGTCTCACAAGTCACCCAGTGCAGCCCCTTTATTAGACAAATAAGGACAGTGAGGCCCAGGGGGAGGAAGTGACCTGCACAAGGTCACAGTGGGGAAAAGATGCTGGAGACAGAAAACAGCAAGGTGGTAACAGGCAGTCTCCCAGGTGTGACAAAGCAAGATGTGTCTGTTGTGCATGGTTTATGGTCACCCAAAAATGAGGAAGTGAAATGAGAGCCCCTTGAAAGGCAAACTTGCCAACTGTGTGGCTTCTGTCACCGAGGACTCCTTATTTCAGTAAAAACAAGTGGCAATGGCAAATAAAAGAAATTGATGTCATTGCCATTATTAGTCAAATTTTCAGGTGTACTTCTGTTCACCTACTTGACATTATTACCAACTCTGTGAGATAAGGCAGGATGCAGCTCTTTGATTTCTATTAATCCTCCAACGTCACACATTCTGTGACTTTCCCAAGTCACGCAGCAGAGATTCTGACTCCAAGTCCCCCTTAAGGTTAAAGTTCTCTTTTAAGAAGGGCAAACGTAATCCCTACTGGATGGATCTCACTTTTGGAAGTAGATTGCTCTGTTTTGGTGAAATTCAGAGGCTTTTACTGAAAGCAGATGCTGGATTCCAAGCGGAGGCAGACATGATGAAGAGTGCTCCCGATTAAGAATTAGAAGAGGTAGTATCCGGTAAAGGTTTTGGCACTGAGTATCTGGTGATCTCGGACATGGCGTGCCTGTCACTGTGAAGTAAGGGGTCTGGACCAGATGACCTCTGCGATGCTCTCCAGCCCTGCTGTTGCGAGGTTACGATGTACGATGAAATGTCCTTCCCAGTCAGCTGACGAATGGACATGGATCACAGGGAGGCCCTCACAGGACGCTTTGGGGGCAGAGATGGGGGTGAGGGAGCAATCTTGCTCAGGTGCATTGGAAAACTCTCATTGAGAGTCTTGTGTCTCCCAGAAGTTGTACTGAATGGCCTGGGTGGGCTGTGGGGCATTTTTCTCTGGGGTCTTCCAAACTAAATAGACTGCTTTCTACCTTTGAGAATAGGGAAAAGTCAAAATATTTCATTACACATTCTACCAGCAAAGCTAAGCGGGGAAGCAGGCACTTCCCATCATTAGTTTCTGATGGAGAAAACTGACAAGCACGACTCCAGCCAGGACATCCAAGTTCACATCAAGGATGACCTAAGTCATACTGACAATGTATACCTTTGAGATGAAAATGGGACTCGGCCTCTGTGGTCTTCCTCCCCAAACCCATAATCCCAGCCCAACCATGGGAGAATCATCAGAGAATTCCCAATGGAGTGGCATTTAAAAAGTACCTAACTAGTACCCCTGAAAACTGTCAAGGTCATCAAAGACAAGGGAAGTCTGAAAGACAGCTATAGCCAAGAGGAGCCAAGAAGACAGGACAACTAAATGTAAAGGGGTACCCTGGATGGGCTCCTGCGACAGAGAAAGGACTTTAAGTAGCAACTAAGGAAGTCAGAATAAAGTACAGACTTGTATTAGCAACAATGCACCAATATTGGTTCATTAATTATGACAACTATACCTTAATAATATTAAGATGTTAATAGTAGGGGTGATTGTGTGTGGGCTTACTGGAATTCTCTGTACTATCTTTGTAACTTTTCTATACATCTAAACCTATTCTAAATTTAAAATTTTGTTTAAAAAAAAACAAAATGGAATGGGAGCAATATGTTTTTTATGTTTCCATTTTTTTAAAAAAAAGAAACCAGGAAGTAGATGATTAGAAAGAATTAATGGCACGATGAACCTCTCTGGAGGAAACTACACAAAACTGGAGATGAGGTTTTTTGCTGTATTCCCTTTTGTTCATTCTGATTACTGTTCCATTGGCATAGCTGATCTATATTTTTAAAATTGTTAAACAATTTAAATTATATTTAACATGTAACATCAATAAAATATAAGAGACCTCAATTAACAGTAATTTTCACAGTGGCTCCCGAAGGGACGGCTTGAGCCGGGGAGTTGCCTGCAGACGTAGGATGGTAAACCTAACCACGAGGTGGGTGTGTCCACACGGCAGGTGCTTCAGGCAAGAGAGAGCCCGCACGTCCCTCACGATGCCAGAACAGTTATCAAGCTGCAGGGACATCATACGACCAGGACAGACAGGCCTCAGCCTCTGGAGAAGGGAGGTAAGGGACCAAGGGGACAGGGACAAGGTGAGGTTTAACATTACCAAGCAGTGAGAGAGGTCCGTGGAGCTGGCCCAGGTAGTTCTCGTGCTCCGGTAGCCACAAAGTGACATCACAGGAGTGCTGCCTGGAAACAAGGACTGGAAGGAAGGGGACACAAATATGCCCCAAACCTTTGCCTGGCCTTTAACCCACAGCCCTGGGGGGCACGAAGGAATTTGCGGGAGTGTCTTCTGTTGGTTGTTTTAGATGCACATACATATTTCATTTATGTATTTATTATTTATGTTGTATCATTATGCCTTTGGTTGAACTGGCTTTTCAACATTTTCTGTGCCCCAGCCGAGAAGCCTTCGTGCAGAGAATTCCATGGAGAAAGTCACGTGTCTTTCACCCTCCACACTATGTATTTGAGGCCTGACTGAGTAAATTCTCAATGGCATCTGTGCCCTTTCCTGTATGGTTCTCCAGAGAAAGCCAAGTGTAAGTCTTGTGCCCTGTGTGTCATCATCAGCAAACTCCTCAGGGAGCAATCACATCTTGTCTGTCTTGTGCATCCCACAGCCAGTTTGGGGATGGGCCAACTATTTCATGGTTTTAGACCAGCCTCTCGCTACTGCTGTGCTAGTGTTGTCTTTCTTAGCTGAGGGAAACTTATCATTTATTGTCCTAAACCGGGACACTTTGGAGTGTGATCATGTGGTGGTAATAATGCTGTGGGACATCGGTCATCAATGGAGACTGGCCCAGAGCAAACTGGGGTATAAGTTTGGGCCCATCTGTAATGATTTGCCATGCCAATACAAATGGAGACCTGCACATCACATTTCAATGTTTAAAAGTTATACATGAAGCTAAGAAAGAAAAAAGTAGGTACTATCCTCTTGCCTCGAAAAAAGTAGACCTTTGCAATGACCATACCTATGTTCAGTCCCTCAAACCTCCTTTTCCAATTAATGGAGAAATCCACAGGATAATACGTATATCTCTGCTGTGTGCACGCACTTGGGTAGGTGAGGGGGGAGGGGACTTGTTTAAACCCTGTCAGAGGCTTTGCTGACTGCCTCCCCATTGCCCCTCTCCAGTCCTCACCACCCAGACGCCTCCAGCCTGCTACCTACTCTACTCAGTACAAGATGTGAAAACTGTACTGGCCCACCAGTACTGACCTTTTAAATTTTCCAGAGAATATTGAGACTGGAAGGCTAAGCTCAGGTAGAATTTTCAGACCCCTCCCACTACCTTGCCATAGTGTGGTGGCTTGTGGGTAAATCAAGAGGCCTCAGCCCCAGCACATGGCCCCGGGCTCCTGGAGTACCCACCCAGGCTCCTTTGCACACCAGGAGAATCCTTGAAGACACATGTGGAGAGCCTCCAGTTCATGGTTCCAAGCTCTGTTTCTGCTCCCCAGAATTAGCTGGCCGCCTCTTGGCCACCCTCTGAGTGAGAGGCGTGGTCTTCCATTGGGAAGGGAATTCTGGGGACCCAGGTACCAGAACATGGTCTAGAAGGTGAAGCACCAGCTCTGGGTGGGCATGATCACTGATTGCGTAGATTCCTTATGTTCTGGGGAAAGGCACAACCAGAAAAAGGCTAGAGTGGTGTCCTCTAAAGTGTGGGACCCGGGGCAGGGCTCTTCTTGCCTGAATTGTGTTGTGGACTGAATTGTGTCTCCACAGATTCATTCAAAATAGGCTTAAGCTCTCATCTTCAATGTGTGTTTAGAGACAGGTCCTTTAAGGGGGTAATTAAAGTTCAATGAAGTCCTAAGGGTGGGGCCCTAATCTGATGGGTCTGGGGTTGTTATAGAAAGAAGAAGAGACAAAGATCTCCCCCTGCTCCCCTCTCTCTGTGTGCTCAGGTCATGCAAGGACACAGGGAAAAGGTGGCCATCTCTAAGCCCAGGTGAGGACTCTCACCAGAACCCACCTTTTCTGGCCCCTTTACCTTGGACTTCCAACCTCCAGAACTATGAGCAAATATATTCTGTTACTTAAGCCACCCAGTCGGTGGCATTTTGTTTTGACAACATGAGCAGACAAATCCACGTGGGAATGAGTGCAGTCCTGTGCATAGCCACCCTGACCTTAGACACGCTCTCTGCCTTCCCAGTGCTGAGGGGGAGGCTCAGATTGACAAAGTGGTGGGGCAGGGCAGGTGGGGGGTAGAAGGAAGGTAGCTGGTGGATTCACTGCATAGAGCGTTACCAGGCAGACTGGGCCCCACAGCACATAGTTTCTCCTTTCCCACATTTACTTAACAAGAATGTGTTGAATTCCCACTTGGTTGCTCATTGTGCTAAGCATTGGAAATGCAGTCTGAACTAGAGAGTAAAGGCCCTTACTCTTGCTGGGATGGTGGTAGTGTCAGGGTGACCCCTTAAATCCTAAGGAGATGGATGAGCAGCACCCATTTGGAAGAGCTTGGCTCAGGGAGTCCCTCAACCTCACTCTCTATATGTTTCTCACTGGTGACCCAAGAGGAGGTGGGGGTCCCTCTGTTGACTTTGTGATCATCTCTCCCCTGACACCTCTGGGAATTGGAGGAGGATGGACATGATAAACCCTTCCAGCCTTGACCTCAGCTGGGGCCCAGATGTGGGCTCTAAGGAGCAAGGTTGAGTTGGGAAGTCTCCAAGAGGCATTAAAGTAGGAGCTCTAATTCCCAGCTCTCTGTGCAAAAAGGTCCAGTCGGAGCAGTGACTTCATAATTACCTCTCAAAACGTCACTAGAAATTCTCCAGATTCCCTGTCTACCTAATCCACCTGGGATTAGCTTCAATTTTCACCAGCCCAAGAAGGGTGTCTCAACACTTCCTTGGCTTTTTCTTTTTAAGGAAACAGAGGAAAAATGGGTCTTTCCTCTGCATTCCCCTATACTCCAGCTCATCCCTTCTCTAAGCAGACTGTGGCTCTGACGTCTCAAGTTCACCTCAGTGTTCCACAAATGGCATTGCTCTGAGTCAAGATTTCAGATAATATATGATGCTTCAGGCCTGGAAATAAAGTCCCTCTGATTAGCATTGATCACCTAAATTAAAAAAGGAAAAAAAAATAAAAGACTTGTTTATTTTCTCAAGGAGGAATTTTCTTTATTCCTCCATCTTAGTTCTTTATTGTCAGCTCTTTTCAAAGCTATAAAAGCACCAGTTGGCCTCATACCAGAACATGCTTGTGGTTGTAGAAATTGGGGGGGAAAGGAACCTAAAAACTTTCAACTGCAATTTTCCAGTGAGGGAATGAAAGAATACTACGACCATGAGACTAGGTCCCAAAAGGTTTGGAATATTGCTTTCTATTTCCCCAGCCATCCCTCTGGAAATTTTAAGGAAGCAAATCTCTAAACTAAAATGATTTGGAAAAAAATGCAGGACATTGAAGGAAAGATCAAATCTCCTATTTTGACAGCCAGCTTTAACAGGAGGGGTGGGCAATATGCTGTGATCCTGAATGGCGTGGTCAGTCACTTGTGTTCATTGTTATCCAGTCTGTCTGTCTTCCTCAATTCCTGGGGTCTCTCAAGTTACAGTCAGCTTTCAGAACTGAACGGATTAGTGTAAAAGGCCTATGCAAACAGAGCAAATGCTGCTTCTGAAATGCAGGAAGACATTGGAGGGAGTTCATATATCAGTTTTCTAGACTGAAAGGGCCTCTTCTGTTTTTCCCAGGAGACTTTCACAAACCTGTGTCTGTCACCACTGCCCCTATTTATGTCTGCTCTATGGGACCTAAAAGTCTGTCTCTCGCATATCCTTGGAGAGTCTTAAGCCCCAGCATTTGACCTTGACTCTTCAGTGGCCCCCAGCCAAGATCCCCACAACAAATCAAACACCTCCCAGTCTCTGGATCTAAAAATCCGGAGTGCTCAGTGTTGTCTCTCTGGCCCCTCCCTCATTTATTCGTTGGTTGGGTTCCTGGTTAGTGATGCCAGAACAGGGCAGAAGGAACAATCACACCAAAGAGGCTTCCATGTTTCTCCAGATCCCCAAGGAGGCCATGGCACAGTACAAGTACCCAGTGAACCCAAGGGACCAGGAGCTGCTATTACCATCATGGCACCATATCCTGACTTAGTGGGGGGTTCCTGGCCCTGTGCCCCCTTTCCAGCCCTTCAATAATATTTCTCCTCTTCTACAGACAGAGCCCTCACAGAAAAATCAAAGGGAAAACAAGGGTGTGAGGCTTTCATTGTTTAAATATGCTCTTCAAAATATATGGCACCTATCATTGTGGGTGATCTGCTCAATTGACAAGACTGCTTGTGTGCTATAGGCACCAGCTAAGCAGGAAATAGAAAAGTTGACCTATAATAGCATGTTTCAGAACTTTGCAATCAAAATAGCCAACGGGGAAAAAAACTATCTTCACTTCAGTAAAACTTCTAACTCTTGTCTTTTTATATTTGGTATTATATGGAATGCCACACTATTTATTATTATTATTATTATTATTTTAGAGGCTTAGGGTCCCTACGTGTCTTACTTTGATTCCACATGTCATGGAAACAGCACAGGGTCCAGAGTCATTGCAGAAGTGGAACTAGAACCTAGGTGTCCTAGCTGGTTGCGTGACCTTGGTCCAATTGTGTAACTTCTCAGGACTTTAGTTTCTTTATGCGTCAAATAACAACTTGATCTCAATGTTTAAAATCGCTCTCAGTTCTAAAAGTCCATGATGCGGTGACTTTACAGTCATTTATTTCCCTGTACATGAACCAGCTGAGGTTTGAAAGGTATAGTCAAGTGATTATTGCCATGATGGCTGAAAGCCTTGAAGCCAAAGCCACCCACAGGGCCCAGATAAAGCTTCCGGTGTACCTTTGAGTGGCTGCTCCTCTGGGGCGTGGCATGACTTTGTGGCTCCAAATGGGAAAGGATCATGCATGCTCCCTGAAACAAAGGACTCTTTAGAGTCCTGATGCCCAAGCAAATTGTAAACCCAGAAGAGGCCGCCATGTTTCAATGAAAGAGGCTGATGAGAACCAGACAGCCGGCCCACAGCCGTACAGCTTAGGGGCTGCCCAGCTCCTGCTCAGCCCGGCGCGCTGCTCTGTCTGCAGTGGAGGACATGGAAGGGACCTTCCACAGCCTCGTGTCCAGACCCCACCTCTCCACCCGCGAGGGGAGTCCTGATCGAGCCTGCTGGGCAGGGACCTGTTGGGGAATGCCGTAACTCCTACCTAGTAGGAACTCTTTAAGGAGACAATGCAGAGGCAATGCAAGAAGGCTTCTTAGAGGAGGTGGGAGCCTGGGAGTTTTTTAAAGAGCCGGGAGGAAGGCCGTTGGGTAGGCTGCAGATTGCAGAGGAGGCTCTCCACAGCAAAACCAAGCTGATGAGCTGTTGGAATGTGAGAGCTTGTGAACACTGGGTACCTAGTCAGTGGGTGATCTGCACTGTTGTGCACACTTCCCACGGACCCCAGAAAGTTGTGGCCTGTGCTGCCCGGGTTGGGCTGCTGATTCTGCCCCCCTTAGCCTGAGGCAAGAGGCAGCCAAAGGGGTGAAAGCCGAAGTGAAAAGGAAAGAATGGTGATGAACTTGAAGGCTAGTGGCAGGTTGGGCCAGGCAGGTCGGGTGAACAGAAGCCTTCACTGTCTCCCCCTGTGCCCTTCTTCTCTCGACCCTCACAGGGACCGTCAGAGCAAGCGCCTTTCCCGCCACATGTTTTGAATCTCCTTTCCTTTCCTAATTAAAGTAGGATTTTCTTTCTGCTTGAGAGGGAAGGGGAGAAGCATGCCCTGCAGCCCTTTCCGTCCTCTCCTCCCATCTCCTTCCTCTGGGGTGGTGGTGTGGGGGAAGCTCTCCATTTCCAAGCAAAAGGTGGGGTTAGATGGTTTACCCAGCCCCTTCCCAGCAGAAGGCGGTTCTCAGAAGTCAGAGCCCTCTTCCCGGTAGGAGGAATGTGGTCCTCACCACATCTCTCCCCGCCCCCCGCCACACTCCCCTGCAGGCATTCACCTCAATATGATAGCGATCAACCTCATTCCTGCCAAGAAGTTACAATTTCCAGCTGTCTGGAGATGGGGGAGAACAACGCCCCTTTGCCCCAGGTCAGGGGTAGTTAGAGGAGCTACTTACTTTCTCACCGAGTAGCACTGGGACCACTAACTCAGGGGTAACCGTAGTACACCTCCAGTTACTCTCATACGGATAGGTCTCGCCACTGGGCCTGCGCCCTCATCTTCCAGCCCTGGCGCTTTCATTAATCAAGTTTGCTATTCCATGATTCTGGGAACCATGAGTGAAAGGACCTATCTAAGGCACCATGGAGTAGCACCCCCTCATTTCATCAGTACCCTACCCTTTTCAGACCACCCAAGTCTGAGATAAAAATAGGATCCCAAGAGCAAACACAGGACTTGTCCAGGAAACTACACTTGTATTTTGTAGAAATTTAAGCTCCCTTTCAAACCTCCTTCAAGTTGTCCTGGTTTTCAGTCTCCTTGGGTATCTCATCAGTAGCCTCAGAGCAGAAGCTGTTTCATACAAGGGGGACCCCCAGAAAAACCCCCAAACTATCTTCTGGAGGGCGGGCCCCTTGTAGTACAGGCTTCCCCGGCGAGGTGAGTGCTCTAGGAGCCATCTGCACAGCGTACCTGCTGGCGTCGTTGTGAGAGGCTGCGCTCGCTTCAGTGAATTTTTTGTGGAGACGCTTCCAATGCATTTGCTCATTTCGTGATGGGTGATTTACACAAACAACGTGCAGCATGACAGCACACCTGCCACACCGCGCTGAGTGCTCAGCAGGTTTTGACCAAGAACGGTGTGACCCCTCATGCCCCATCCTCCCTATTCACTCGATCTCGCCCTAATAGACTTTTTTGTTTCCCCGGATGAAAAGATGTCCTCAAAAGGAAATGTTTTGCTGATGTGCCGGAGGTGAAACAAAAAATGGCAAAAGCACCTTTAAGGCATCAAAATTAAAGAGTTCAAACAATGTTTTGAGCAGTGGAAAGACTGTCTCTATAGGTGTACTGCATCAAATGAAGAACACTTTGAAGGTGACTGAAGTTTAAACATGTAAGAATAAATACATAATATTTAATAAATAAATTCCAGGGTTTTTTTGGAGGTCCCCCCTCATATGTGCTCTGCAAGCTTATCCTCTGGTCTACTGTGTCACGTCTGGTGCTTTTATTTTCTCCCACCCTGGCTCATTTTGGGTGATGACTTCCAATGCTTCTGAAACTGTCACTGATGTCTCTTTGAAGGCATTCAGTTCCTGCCAGTATCCAATGTCAAGGTCATTATGTCAATAGTGGGGCATCCTCACCAGTCACTACTGAACACACTGGCACCAAATCTGCAGATGCCCTGCATACTAATATCCCACCCCTTTTGATTTTACTTTTCTCTTTTAAGGGTCCCACAAATTCACAGTGACTGGCACCAAGGAAAAGGAATCTTCTTTTCCCTCTAGAAGCAGTGAGCCATGTCCTGGAAGCAAACACATGTGCCCTGACGCTAATTTTACTCCATGGTTCCTTGTATAAATACCTGGCACACTCACCTCATCCGTTTCTCACATATCCATCCATAGGTTCTGAATCCTAGTACCCAGATAGGTTCATTTCAAGCTGAGACAGATTCTGAATTACTATGACTGTGATAGTTAAGAGCTTGGGCTTGAATCCTGGCTCTACCATTGACTAGCTCTGAGCCTCAGTGTCCTCTTCCGTAAAACTTGAATAATAATAATTCCTATGTCACAAGATTGTGTTAAAGGCAATGAATTCAACTTACTTAACCTAGTGCATAGGATGTGATCAATAAATGTTGACTATTTAAATTCTTATTACTTAATTTCCTATTAAAGAAGAGGAAGCTGATGTTGAAAGGATTGAACTGACTTGTCCAAGCTTACAGGGCCAGTAAGTGGCAAAGGCAAATCAATGTATCTCCAGGCACCTGAATCAGAGTTCAGTCTTCTTAAATAACATCATCTTTCCACAGCTCCGCAGGTGAGCTTCTACCAGACTATATTTGATGGATAGTCTTTTCCTTTTCAATATCCCTGATGAGCAACCTATGCTGGGAGGACTCACTAGATGAACAAAGCTAAACGAAGGCAAGGAAGGAGATGAAAAGGGACCAGAGTGCAAATTCTGGTGAAGCAGAGGGAGTAGTCCATCCATTAGTCATTTGATGGTGGCTGGGTGTCTTCAGCTCCTTGTTTTGTGGACAAACTTAGGAAACAAAGCAAACTCAAAGGAAAAACATGAGCCTTGGAGACTAGTCAAGCAGTGTTCAAATCCTAGCACATTGACCAATTGTTAGTTGGGGGTCTCTTGATAATGCCTTGACTAGTTTATATGAGAGAGAAAGTGTGTGTGTTGGGGTGGGGGGGGCTTGATAATTGTTCCCTTACTTAAAGAGGTCAAACTTGAGACCTACAAAAAGAAAGGGACTTTGCCAAAGAGACACATCCCAAATCTGGGCAGAGCTTGAACTGGAACCAAAGTCTCATGTCTATTTTAATGTGGTCTGAATCGAGACTATTTTCCCAAAGGCTCCCAAGTCTGGCCTTGAGGAGAGCTAGGTTTCCCCAAATGCCATTCTCATGCAGAGTGCTCTGGGAGGGCTTATCAGGCTACTGACCAGACATGGGGACCCAGTGGGAAGCCAGGAATCTCTCATCCTTCTATTCCTCTTGCTGTTGAATCTCAAGTGTCAAGGCCTTCAGAGAAAGAATGTCCTCCCACAGGTTGGTTCTACCCTCTGATAAAATAGGTAGCTGTTTTCATGGTGGTAATTTAAGGGAGGCAGGTTAATGATCTGTGCTACCCATCTATTATTGCATAACAAATTATTCCAAACTTAGTGGCTTAAAACAATGAACTTTGGTTGGAATTTCTGTGTGAAGAATTTGAGAGTGGCTTGGCTGGGTGGTTCTGGCCTGTGCTCCTTTGTGAAGTTCCAGTTAAGATGTCAGCTGGGGCTGCAGTCATCTGAAGGCTTGACTGAGGTTGGGACTCTGCTTCCAGAACAGCCCACTCACACAGCTGTGGGCAGGAGGGCTCAGTCCCTCAGTACATAGTCGAAGGACCAGACATGGTAGCTGATGTCCCCCAGAGAAAGTGATCGAGAGAGAGAGAAAGAGGGACGCTTGATGGTTTCTATCACCCAACCCCGAAGCCACACACTGTCATTTCTGCCATATTCTAATCTTCAGGAGTGAGTTGCTAAGTCCAGTTCACACTAAATGAAAGGGTAATTAAGCTCCAACTCTTAACACAGGACATATCATGAATTTGTGGACATATATTAGAATCATCACATGCTCTAGCAACCTGAGCATTATTCATTTGTTTGGAATTCCTCCATTAGTAAACCCAAGAGAGATAAAAAAAGAACTCACTTTCATTTTGTAAACAATTTAAATTTATGTCACTTGTGGGTAATTGGAATGGCACTGACCATGAGTTGGGACTCAGGTTCTATTTTGCACCAGGCCTCTGGCTTGCCATGAGTCTTGGGCATGTCACTTTCTGGGCCTCAGTTTCTTGGTTTGTAAAATGTAATGCTTGGACTGGAAGGTTTTTAATGTCCCTCTTGGTTCTGATATTCTTTCCTCTAACATTATCTATTCAATTTTAAAGTCCATTTATTAGTCTTTCTTGTGTCTATCTATCTGTTTATCATCTATCATGCTATCCTATTAATATCTATGTATTTATGCATACATGTGTATGTTTAACATGGTTTTATATGTGTCTCTATATCTCAAAAGCCTATTTAAATAAATCTCTCATTGCCCCTTAGTTTTAAAGGGAAAGCTAGGCTGTTTATGTTACAAGAACATATTTTATTTGCCCATAGCAGTGAGAGCACAGCATGCTATTTCTATAAATGGGGCATGGTGGTGTTTTGTTATGAAATGCCTTTTGATGTAGGACAGCCACAGTCCAATGACTTCCAAATATATTTCAGCCTACTGTAAAGAATAAAATGATAGATCTTCTGATGGCCATGGGGTCTCTGCACACATTTCCAGGAACTTGAAGCCATTTGCTCAATCTAAACAGAGAAACATTGTTTTAATGGTTACGGATGAGTCCACTGAGCTTTGAACAAGCTCTCCCTCCTCCTCCTCCTAGGCCCCCGTGTCTGAAGCTCAGCATGACTCAGTCAGCCTGGGTCACAAAAGAAGTGACATACATGAATGTCTTTTCAAGTCAAGACACTGACTCTCCAAGTTGTTCCACAGACAACCTCTGACTTTGACTCACCATCCCACATCTAAAATAGCCATGAAACAGGGGTTCTCTTTATTTCCCTTGAGGGCTACCCATCTTTAGAACAAAATGCTCATGGAAACAATTTCAAGTAGCAAGACAAATTCAGGAATGAAAGAAACTGAGAATATTGTTGCAAGTGCTTCTCTAATCTCTGGGCCTTCCCTGGCAGTCCCATTGTGCACATAGGTCCCGGGAACTGTTCACACAGGTCCAGAAGCGGGTCTTGCTCAAGGCACTCAGGGCAGAAGGGTTTGTAGTAATGGGAGTTGGATTTGGCCAGGTGTCCATGTACAGGCAAGGGACAAATACACTTGGTAGAAGTGTGCTACAGATACTGTGCAATGATTAGAAATGTATCAGTTATGTATTGCTGTGTAACAATTATCCCAAATCAAGCACCTTAAAATAGCAAACATCATCTTGCCGTCTCTGTGACTCAGGGGCCAACATGGCCTAGATGAATCCTTTGACTCAGGGTCTTTGATGAGCGGGGTGAGGGGGCAGTCAAGTGTTGTCCTGAGCTACAATTGGTCATTTCAAGACTGGGCTAAGACTTGTTTCCAAACTCACTCATAAGGCTGTTGACAGGGTTTCGTTCTATGTGCTACTGAACTGAGGGCCTCAGTTCCTTACTGAATGCTGACTGGAGGCTTCTTTCCAGCCCTTGCCATTGGGACTCTGCACAGGACAGCTCTCGACATTTCAGCTGGCTTCCTTCATGGCAGCAAGCAGAGAGAGAGCCAGAGAGGAAGCCAGAGGCTTTTTGTTCCCAAGCTCAAAAGTGACATGTATCACTTTGGTCACGTTGTGTTTATTAGGAACAAGTCACTAGGTCCAGCCCACACTCAGGGTGAAGTGACAAATTAAAGGACCACACAGTATTAAATACTCAACGAAAAATGTAAGAATTAGAATGAAGACTGAAACAGAACACAGCTTGTCTAAATTGAAATACAGAGGAAAAATTACTACATGTTTTAGAAGGATGCTAACAAACCTGAGGGTACATAGCAATCACATTGTAATATTTGCCTGCTGGGCATGGAAAATGGAGGAAAAATGAGGATAAATAACTACGTAAGTCCAAAGTAGGGCCTTGCAGATACGGAAGCAAATGATGGGCTAGGAACTCAAGACCAAGTGCAAAGTCCTGCACCTCAGGTTCAAAAGAAAGGAAAAGTAAAGTAACTAAACACATTGGGTTTCCAGCACTCAAGCCTTCACGAGACAATCTTACCAAGATCCATGTCTGTGGAAGGGCTTCCACCCCAAGGTCACACTGAATTAAAGTCTCTTCAAGGACTCAGAGACATCTACCAAGTAAAAGTGGCATCCGGATTAGTGTGGCCAAACTTGGAAGCTGTAATTAGTTCTAAAATTCAGTATATGTGAGATGTACCCAAAAGGTGACCAACTGTCTGGGACCAAAGGACTTCCTGAACATAGAACTTTTACTACTAAAATCAAGACAGTCCCAGGAAAATTGGGTTGAGTTGGGCACCTGTCACTCAGGAATCCTGTTGAAAATGCTAAATGTAGCACCCCTTCACAGGAGATTCTGGATCAGGGTACCTGAGCTAGACCAGGAATCTGCATTTCAGGAGCACCAGAAACCCCTGTAATGTAGATGATACACGAGTCACCCTTTGAGAACATGACTGTGGAAGGATAGTTTTGAGGTCCTGCTGGAGCACCAAAGGTCACAGCCATTCTTAAGCTTGTAATCACAAACCTCAGGCAGTCACCTAAGGGTAATTCACTGTGACATGCCGGGAACGGTAGGGCTCTAGCTCACTGATTCTAGAACTTGTCTTTCACATAAGGCAGACCCCATGTTGTAGGAGGCAAAGTTCAGGAAGAGGTCAGGACAGGAGTTTGGGGAGGAAGGTTACCGTGACTGACTGCTACAAGAAACCACATGCCAAGGCTGGATTAACAATCTACAGACAAAGCTTTCAAAAGTCACCCAGTGCAATCTGAGGAATGTGCTAATGAGATCACGGTGAGAAACTAGAGGTCTTCAGGAAGCAGCCTGTCTAGAATGTAACCCCTGTAAAACATTCTCCATATTTGGAAAAGAGACAAAGTTACCCAAGGACATTGACAAGAGAGACTGCGATGAGGTGATGAAAAATGCCTTATGGGATCTAGCGGAAGGCATGTAGGGGGTCCTGATGTCACTGGGAGGGGACCTTGAGTGGCTGCAGATGTATTGAGGTAGATCCATCTTTATGGGTAAGGATGTGTCAGACTGCAGAAGTTAGTCAAATGCTCTTAGTGACCGATCAATTGTTCTTGCTCTGTTTTTATATTCATTAAGTAACATTGTTGTCCTTTTGTATTGTGTTCTCCAAATGCAGACTGAATGACTTCTGTGTGAGCAAGGCACTTAGAATCTTAGAAGTGCCTCGTCTTGACTTTTCTCTTAAGTCTAATGAGGGTAGACTCTAATGACCAGAATACTAATGCAAACAAAGTATGTCAGTGGTTTCAGAAGTCACTTCTAGTGATGAGGGCTGTCATAGTTTTAGGTTCTTCCTGAAGCTGACCATGAAAAGGAATTCAAGTCCTCGTAGTTCACGGGGGAGGCATCCCTGTGGAGCGTAAAAGAGGGGAGTGGAGAGTGAATCAGAAACAGGGAAGGAAGCGGGTAAAAGGCACATGGCAAACCAGTTACCATTAAGGGCAACCGACGTTGGCATCTGCTTGGGAACTGAGAGACAATGCAGATTCTGTGCTTATACGAAGGTGCTTTAGAATTACTCCAAGTGTGGGCCGTTCATCCACTAACTCTCCATCTGTCCTTGGTTGAGGGCTGCTTCCTGGAGAGTTAAGTCTCAGACACTTTTGGTCTATCCTGTGTAAGAGCCGAGCGTGTTCTCATGACTATGCAGAAACTCACAGATGTTTCCCATAAACGGCCTTGAGGCTGTAGAGATGACTACCAAGGGGACATGTGGGGGCTATCAACAGCATCTGCTCTAATAACTTAGATTTGCTGCATGCTTACAGGATTCCATGCACCAGATTAAATGTGTATCATCTCATTTAACATCTGATTAATAGTCCTCATTTCCCAGATCAGGAAACAGATGTAGAGTCAAAAGTGACTTGCTCATGGTCATACAGTCAGTTAATGGGGTAGCTGGGATTTGAACCCTACAGTGAGTCCTTAGAATCCAAGCTTTTGGCCACTGTGCTATAACTGAATCCTAGAAGAGTTTATATCTAGGTTAGGGAATAGAAACAGATGTCAAGATGTGGGTGTAAAAACCAGCTGCTTCACGAAGTGTGGATCAGGTTTCAGTTTGGGATTCAGCACTGGTATCAAAGTGCAGATGTGTGGATTGAGTTCAAGAACCGTCAAGGGTCCTGTTTGGCTGGAATATAAATTACAATCAATTGAGGGTAAGCAATACTGGGGAGGATTTTAAATGCCAAAGTAAGGCGTTTACACATAGCTCTGGGCAATAAGGAACGCTTGATACATTTTGATCAAGGGCATGGTAGGAGGTGGGGTTGAATGCTAACAACATAAAACAATGTTAACAGAGTAACACTGAACAGGGAGCAATGAATTGGCTGGGTATACCAATTTATTGCTCTCTGTTCAATGTTAGGTAGGAACTATGGCAATAATCTGGGAATTTGAGGATATGGTAGACTCTCAGTTAACCATACCCAAGGGAGTGGTGGATTCCAGATAATGTACCTGGAACTCTCAAGCAACTGGCAAAACGCTCAAGCAACTGGCACACCCAAGCAACCAGCAAATTTTTTTTGCAGGTTGCTTGAGCGTTTTGCTGGTTGCTTGAGTTCTGGTTAACTGAGAGTCTACTATACTTCTTTCAGTGACCCAGAGTCAATGCAAATGAACATGCTAGAACAGGTGAGAAGAGCAGCTCTCACTGAAGACTTTCAGACCAGGTTGTAGACACTGAATATTTAAGTCCTCTAATCCCAGCACCAACCCCACCATGGAGAGTAAAACCAGACTGGCTGATTTGGACTTGGACATGGCTAGACTTCCCAATACCTGGTCCTAAGCTTTCCTACCTTAGAGACTATTTAATCGTTTTGCCCTGGATTGATCAGATTCCAAGTGAACTGATGTCATTCATTTTACTGGGAAAAAAAAAAATCAGTGAATGATGGTTGGATGAACCAATTCACTATGACATTTATAATTGCTGACAAGCCTGAAATACTTTTGTTGATTGGCTAGTTGATGCATTGTCTTTCTAAAAAGGCATTCTTCTCCCTTTCCTTTTGATAGTTGTTCTTCCTTATTCTGGAATCTCAAATGTACACCTAGTCCAGGATTCCATACTCACTTTTTCTCTGAACATCTTAATCCAAACTCTCAATCATGCATTTTTGTTGATTATTTCAAATGTGTATCTTCAGAGCTCATCTTTCCCTTGAATGTAATTTCTAACTGCTGGGTAGGTGTCGCTCCCCCCCCCCCACCAGGGTATTCCACTAGTACCTCAAACTCAACAAGACCAAAAACCAAGTTGGTCACATTCTTCCATCAGCAAGTTGGTTTTTTCTGACTTCCCAATTAATATTGATGATTCTATCATTCCTCAACTCTTAGAATGGTCTTTGACTCCTTGTCAGCTGTTTATGCCATTGAAGTAAGTAAAAACCTTGTTGATTCAACCACTGTGAGATCTCTTACAATTGGTAGGCCCCTCTGTCTTCACTATAGCATAGTATAGTACAGGTCAGGTTATTGTTGCCTATTCCTTAGCCTCTTGACTGCAATATATCCCACTCCTTGTACTACCTCCCAAATAAAAGGGGCCTTATTCTCATAGAATTTTGCTATGTCATATGTATGGTAGCTCTCTTATAAAAATAATAATAGTTAACAGCAATTTAGGTGCCCAGCATTGTCCTAAGTGTTTTATATGTAGTACCTTCTTTAATCTTCACAAAACCCTTTGAAATATGTACAATTATTAGCCACATTTTACAGATGAGAAAATGGAGGTACAGAGAGATTAAGTGACTTTCTCAAGATAACCTTGCAAGTGACAGCACCTGGATTTGAACGCAGGTCTCGCTCTGTTTCTCTTATGAACTAGAGGCCATATTGAACCTGTTGGTTTCTTGTCTACACAATGAACTCCTCGGAATGGGGATTGTGCATATAACCATGTGACTCTTACACAGTACCTCATTTTACAGTAGCTACTTGTTTGATACATTTTTTAGAATGAATGAAGCTTCTTGGTGACAGAAGGCAAGGGAATGTGAAGTTATTTGGTCCTGCTGTACCTATACAGGGGAGACTGTACCTAATTTGATGACAGACTATAGCCAGACCAGATCACTTATATAGTCCATGGCTAGGGTAGAAATGACCCAGAAGAAATCAGGCTGCAGCCTATATGAAATCAGACATCAGGCTCAAAAGCATTTGCTAAGCTCTGCCTCTCCCTTCAGTTCTATTTTTGGACTTTCTTTGTTGGATACCTGGAAACTCATACTCTTTTTAACCTAACAAAACAAGAGTCAGAATTAGACAGATGGCAAAACACTGAGTGCATTGTAAGAGTGTTTGCAAAGGTAGGTAGGGCAGGGGCTCTCTGGGAGGCTCCATAGAATTACTTTTTGGGCTGAAGGAGATTGAAAGCTTCTTGAGTCTGAGTCGTGTTATCTCATGCCTCTACCACAGGCATTTTCTCTCTGAAAAAATCAATGGCCCAAGAAAGCAGTAAGAGGTGGGAGGAGGGACCGTCGCTGAGTGAGTCCTCCACGCTGAGACAGAAACAAGCTGCTTTGGCTTCAGGATGGGGAGATGAAGGGGAAGCATGACTGCTCTGTTTGGAGAGGCTCATCTTCAGTTGGCACCATTCTAAGCACTCAAGTTCTCTGTCAATAAACACTTTACAGGGGAGATAAATGGATTTGGAGCTGAGGATGAGAGTAGGGTGTCTGGGAAAGAATAAACACATTATCTGCACCCTTCCACCAAACCTATCACTGAAGTGCTCAGAACTCAAACAATGTGTTTAGAGTGGGAGGGAAGGAGACTCTTTCCACCCCTGTGGGTGAAGCAAGCTTACACTAGTCCAGTCTAATAATAATAGACAGCACTGGAAGACCAGCCTCCTGCTGCTTGCTTTACCCATAGTGAGGCTGGGGACTGTGCTTTCGATTATCCAATGACAGTTTGGTCACCATCTTAACAGCAACACTAGAAATTAGAACATAAACATTCATTCTACAGGGCTGGGTGGGTGGCAATATTTTGCAAACATGGAAGGGAACATCAAATACCGGGGCAAATAAAAAAAAATGACCATGTTTTTGTTTTCTCTCTCTCTTTTTTTATTAATGAAATCTCTTCCCTACACATCTTTAAATCCAAGAAGAGTCCTTCCCAAGAAAGTATCAGTTTGGGGAAAGGCAGATTGAGGTCCACTCAGGTCCTAAGATACCAAATCATTCACCAATGGCTTTATTGTGTTAAATATGGCCTCCCTACAGAGTACAGGCCCAGGAATGAGGCATTAATTTTTAGTTTTGAATATGGCTCTGAAAAATAATTTATTTAGTTACATTCCCCTACAAAGCAACTGAGACATTTGCAAATCCCCTACAAAAGCCTTGTCCTTTACGTAACATCGCCGGCCGATTATAAGATCTTCAAATAAATAAATAAATGTGTAGTTCTTATTTATGTTTTATCAGACAGAGGCAGCTTCCCATTCTAATACATTGCCTCTCCCGACAATTTGCTGATACGGTGCATGCACACTCCATTTTGCTGCCCTTCATCTTATGTTTTACTTCTACATAATTTATGATCTGGCAGCTACCTATAGATCTGGCTTAATATCTGTTAGGCCCCCTCTGCCACACATCTTCCTTTAGCACCCCAGGGTCAAGAAGTTCTTCCTTTCCCATGGTACAGAGTTCTGCTGTAGAATCAATTGTCTGTTTTTATTGCATTTTCCTTGGAAATGTAGAATGTCCTCCATTACACCCAACTATTTGCCCTTCTTTTATTTGCCATGTTCCATACTTCTGTATTTTTATCATATGACTCTTTTTGCCTGGATTTTGTCTCGTGTAGCTTTACAATAACATGCCCCAAACTGAACTCACTTCCTCAACTCTTCCTCCACCCTGCCCCTGTTGCTTAGAGCCTCAGAGTTCTCAGCTCAGTCAATAACACTGTTAGGAATCTGTTGCCGACATAAAAGCACACAAATCTGAGATGCATCTCCTTTCTTCACTTTCCTAGTTTCCTCAATCATTGCAATCACTCACATCTACTTTCTAACTTTCTCTCCTCTCCTGTCTTCCCTAGACTTTGTTTCTATTGTCTGGGGGCTGGGCGATGGATACAGCCTCATGAAATGCTTCCATCTATTTTCTACATTAGCAGCATAGTAGATACTAGGAAACAGAAACTTCTTGTGCTCTCACAACTAGCCTACCCACCACCAACACCCCATTATCACTCCCTTTCCCCCACCTGAACCAAGATCCACATAAACAGAAGACGGGAGGAGGAGGGGGATGAATCATCCGTTCGATGACTTGCAGGCTGAGTGGAGAGTGCAATACATTTCTCTTATCTAAGCCAAGTGAAGGAACCAAGAGAATCACGCTTAGAGACTCTGGATGCTCCAAGAAAGGCAGATTGGAGTCCCAGTCTCTCAGCAGTTAAGCAAACCTGATGACAACTTTGAACTTCCTGGATGCATCCTCCCCAGCCCCCACCTCCACCCTGAGCAGGGAAAAAAAGAACAGAACAGAACAGAAAAGGGAGCGCCTGCTCTCCCTTTTACGTTTGCGCTGAGACAGGAGATCTCTTGCGTCAAATGCATGCCACAGACTGAGCTGGGTGTGTGCTATTTGGCTGTCTTTCCTGCTGTCCCCCTACATGGGACCTTATCACCCCGTAACCATGGGCGGTGACACCGTTGGGGGCAGGGGAAAGCACTTTTGGCAAAAATCAGCTAGAAACCAGTCTCTTTAAATCAGGCAACTGATATGAATCCCCTCCCTCTAAAAGGGTTAACAGGAAGCATTTGTGTGCCTGCCACTAGAAGGCATCTATTATTAGCACCCGAGCGAGAAGGGCAGAAACAATCATTGGAAAGAAGACTACCGCAGAGGTTACCTAAGCAAGATACACTCATCTCTTAGTTGTTCATTTCCAACAGCTTGCCTGGGCTAGGGCCTTGCAGAGGGAGGAAACAGGTTAGCCAGGGGAGACCATTCCCCCACTTGAACTTCTAAGACTGGAAGTAGAAAAGAAGGGAAAAAGACCCCCCCCCCTTCCCCTCTAATCACAAACAGAAGAGAACTTTAGGTGGAGTATGAGATTATAGCTTTAACTTGTGCAAAAACCGACCACCAGGAAATTGTGTCCAAGATGTCTTTAGAAGGTCAGAAAGGCATGGCAGTAACTAGGGAAAACTCTCCAAAACTACTTAATTTTTGCAACCACTGAGTAGAGAACATTCAATGAGTTGTCATAATAACATGCAAGTCCCATCCTGTCACCTTCCTGATGAAGCATTCCCAAGGACTCCTTATTCCTACCCTACAGGATAAAAATGTACTCTGTGCATGACTCACAAGGCCATTTGTGATCAAGCACCTTTGCCTCCAGTGTCATCTGCCTTTTAATTCCAGGTTTAACACTTGCAATGATCCCAATGTATCAGGCTCTCCCACACCTCTGTGTCTTTGCAAACGAGCCCCTTTCCACCTAATCTACAGGGGACATTCCATCAAGTCTTGGCTTACACACAATCTCTTCTATAAAGCCTTTCTTAATGCTTGCAGGCAGAATTACTGTATTTTGCCATGTATAATGCCCACTTTTTTGCCCAAATTTGTGAAGGGGAAATAAGGATGTGCATTATACATGGGTAGTATAATACTAACTCTGTATCTATATAAATGTTTTTCATTCTTTTATTTAATGCTTATAAGTAAAAAGTATAACTCTAGAAATCAATAACAATATTTGTATGCAAAATAATACCTTGGAATATGATAATGAGGGTTTTTTTTTTTAATTGTTAAATGTATTGGGGTGACATTGGTTAGTAAAAATTTCATAGGTTCCAGGTATAAAATTCTACAATACATCATCTATGTGCTGAATTATGTGTTCACCACCCAGAGCCAGTTCCCCTTCCATCACCATATTTGACTCCCCCCACCACACACCCCTCCCCCCTGGCCCTCAGGTAACCACTACACTACAGACTGTGTCCCATGAGTTTTTGGTTCTTTGTTGCTTTCAGTTTTATATTTCATATATGAGTTATATTAAAAAAATAAATGCTAAAGTATAATACAAAAAACAAGTACCTAAATATAAACAAATAACAACTTAAATTAAAAAATTAAAACAGAAGATTTGTTCTCTGCAAGTTCGGTCCAAAAATGTGAGTGCACATTCCACATGGGAGCACAATGTACGTGGCAGAACACGGTACTTATTTCTTCTTCCGTATTCCCTTCCACATTCAACTCAATTGAGTTGGTCCTCGTGGCAGTAGTTGGGTGTCTGTCTTCTCAGTAGACTCCAAGTTCCATGAAGGCACCAACTGTGTTCTCCCTTGCACCCCAATACCTGAGTTGGAGGGAGTCGTTTGAAGGACAAACCCAGAGCTCAGGTCCTGATGGTAACTCATGAAGTTTGCTTCAAAGAGTCGGCCTTAAGTCTGTGTGGATGTGGCTTTGGGCTGAAGAGACAAAAGTATGATTTTTATCTATCAGGATTCTTTCTATTTGATATATCTTCCTCTTCACGTCCAGCTGATTCTGAACCCCACCCCACCCCCCAATTCAGCCAATTCTAAAAGGCCTGTACCTACCTAACTCAATGTACACTCTCCTATCTCACCGTGGCGAAGTCCCAATTATCTACAGGAAGCCACTTAACAAAGTCTAATATAGGTATTATTAGGATAAAATGCCTATGTAAGGCTCATTCATTACATGCTATGTTTAGTACTCTCTGCCTGGGTGGAAATCCATTTTCATTTAGACTGTGAACTTCTAGAAGGCAGGCCTTGTCTTGCTATGTATTTCACATGCCAGAGACATGTTTAGTTTTGTAAATGACTTCTTGAAGTCTTACCTGGGCTGACACTGTGCCGGGAAGCAGTCATGGCCTCAGCTCTTAACCCTCCCAGCCCGCTGTCCCGATTTTGCGGTCATTTCCCAATCGATCGCTCTACCACTGGACCTAATTTTCGAAATGAAAGGTAGACCTATTTTCTACAATGTCTCCAAGTTCCATCTTGTTCTAACCACTTGTGTGCATGTAACTAACATTTTTCTATATCATGTTGGTTTTTTTCTCTTTAATGCTCAGAAGCCCAGGTATAGGGGACAGTTAGGTTCAGGGCCTCAGGTCTGGTAGGGTTAAGGGCTTCACAGAGCCTTCTCTGGCTTGTAGGATTGTCCTTTTTGACCTTGAGGGAAGCTCCTGGGAGGGCCTTTGGACCAGCAAGGCCAGAGGGGTGCCAAAACAGCTGGCCAGGCCACGAGGGCAATCCAGCCTACAATCACTGAGATGACAAAGGTCCCATCCAAACTGCTCTTCATGCCCCTTGTGGGTTTCAGCCCTGGAGACCTCCCCATCTGTGTCATACTCAGATTTGAACACATAGTAACTACCACAAGAATGTGAAATAGTAAAAAGAAAGAGGCCTTAGAATCAGAAATGATTGCATTCAACTTCAATTTAGCCTCAAGGGAGCTGATCAAACTTAGCCACTTATCTTTCCCATTAAATTTTGGCTAGATTGGCCAACATTTTATAGTCCTAATATAAACACAGGAAGGTTGTTGGGATCAAAGCATAGTGTCTCAGATTATTTCCTTGTCTGTCCCCATTCCCTGATTGGCTGCTGCCCCATTACAGATCACACACACACACACACGCACACACACGCACGCGCACATGCACACACACGCACGCACACATGCGCACGCACACACTTACACAGCACACCTGATAAGTGCTTTCTCTCACTTTTCACCTAAACCCTCTCATTTACCCTGAAGTTATTCCTTTAACATCACTGTATCTCAGAAATCTTGCTAAATTGCAACAATAGTTTTTATTTTGTTCCCATAAATGATGTATGTTAGGCCCCTGAGGTTTTTCATCTCAGTAATTAATATATATTTCAGGAATTCCAAATGTAAGTCTGTTTTTATACTTCTTTTAGTCTTGGAAACAGGCAAGTATATCTAGTCTGTCTACAGAGAATGTGCCTGTGTATGTGTATTTGTGTGTCTGTGTATCACATCTGCATGTTCATGTATAAACACATTACACTTATAATAAATATAAAGTAGCAATATGTCTTCTACTTCTACTCCTTTATTCCCACTCCAGCCTTGTCTCTAAGACAAGAGCTTTGCCTCCACCCTTCCACTCCGGCGTTTTCCCCCTTGTCTTCCCCTTCTCCCCACTGTGCCCCTCCCCCCACCAATTTTTAAACCTAGTTTTATCTGGATCTTCTCAAGGAATTAATTGCATTGTGGTACTCTTAGGATCAGAGACCCAGCCTCCGAACTGAACTCTGGTGTGTCTTTTAGTTAGTAAGGACGTAAATCTTCCCCTTAGTTCTCTCCAAAGGATTATTTAAATTGGTCAGATTGAGAATCCATCTATTTCTTTAAAGCACAGCTCATGAATAGCTGTTAACACAATGCGAGAGTCGAAGGCATTAAGCGTGTACCTGCAAGTACTTTGCAGCTCTGCACCCCCTTCCCTGTGGGAGTGCTTTCCAGTAGACGGGGGTGAGGGGAGAGAGCAGAGCCGAAATAAGCCGATTTATCTGGAAAAACACTCCTCTCCGTCTTTGCCATTTTAATAAAGCTTAGCGTGGGGGGAGATGAGGAGGCCTTGAAGAGCTGGCCCGTTCAAACAATCGAGGAGTGTATAAAACGCAGCTCAGGCCCTGCCTGCCGCCCCCCAAACTGACGTCACCTCATAAATCCGCAGGCTCTGTTCCTGGCCCCGATCGGCGAGGCACAGCCTGGACCCATCAGCGAGTCATTTTTTTTTTTTTTCTGGAGATTAATTATTTGTTCAGACAGAGGTCAGGTGGAGGGTCTTTAAAAGATTGTTTCAGTGTTTTGCCCCACCCTGTGTCCTTCGGGTGCAGTCCTGCTGCGGAAAGAGACGCAGGGTACACAGAGGCCCACCTCCCTAATCGGAAGGGACTCCGGCATCATTTGCTTATTAACAGAGGGAGGACCAAGAGCCAGCAGTGATAGGAAGCGGCTGTCCCATCGGTTCTCCCCACCTTCCTGCCCTCAGGTCATTGGTTTCCGGTTTGTGCTCAGGGCAATCTGCGCAGATTGCAAATGCAGTGAATTAAGAAAGACACATGGTAGGGGAAGCCAGGTGACAGAGGGACCTTGGAAAGTGTGGGCATCCGAGGGGCCGCGGAAGCTGTTGGAGGCCCCCGAGCTTTCTCTCCAGGCCTGAGGTTTGCATACCAACCACCTGGGTACCTCTCCGGGGACGCATTTACACCCAGTCACAGAACCAACAGCAAGCATTTCACAGAAAGCAGAAAAGAGAAGAGGCTCGGGCGGAGCAGTTGTCACATGTCTGAGGCTTTCCGGAAGGGAGACGGCAACGGCTGCGTACTCAGAGGGCAGGCTAATGGGAAATGGGGTTCTTCTTTCACGGAAAAAGGGACAGGAATGGACTAGACTGGAGTTGGTCAGAAAGTGACTTAAATTTAAGGAGATTTTAGGATAAGGGCAAGCAGGGGTTTGTGGATAAATGTGTAACAAGCCGGGGCGCCCTGGTGGGCAGTGTGTACTGGTCTCTGTGGTGACAATACTCCCATCGGTGCTGGTTTCAAGTACCAAGGTGAGGCCACGGAACGTGGAGATGGGAAGTGACAAAATGGGCGCTGCCAGGCGCATTGGGCACGGGTTCCAGCCCACGGTCGGTTGTCACTCACTCACGAACGAGGTTATTAGGTTCTCTGTTCCTGTGCTGTGAGAGGCTTCATGGTGCAAGTGAATGGTTGGGGCTCAGTGCTTCTGTGAACGCTGCCCTGCCATCCACTCTAGCTGTGTGTTTATAATTTGTATGCTTTCCTGCGTGGGGATTGCATTTCAATAAAAAGTTGAAACACTAAACAGTGTAAAATAAAGACAACTTTCCATCTCAGGCCACTGTCAATACATCGTTTCTCATCACTGTTTCTCTAATTGTTCTTGTCTTTGCTAAGGCACGGGACTGGGGTGCAGTGACAGTGGCTTTTCAGACTGTGACTGGTATGTGGTCCCCTGTTTGAGGAGTTGGAAAGACAAAGTTCAGCTTCCTTCCAGGTAAAAGGCCCAATTGACACAGCATGATGGGAATTATAGAGAGTGCTGGAATGTAGCTCCACTCCTAGCCCTTGGCTCCTCTGCATGCCCCAAATAAACACAGACTGTTGATGGCGGTTTCAGATGAATCCCCGAGTGCTGGCACAGAGCACCATTCGGGGCATGGGGCCTTACCCTCCAGGGAGGGAGCCCAGAGCAGGGCTGCCACACAGGGGCTGGAGGTGCAGGGGCTGGGGGGAGGAAGGATCCTTGAAAGCCAATCCCAGCCTCTTGTGGTTTGGCAATGGGCCTGGGAGCCCTGGGGCCTTCTGGGGAAAAGCCAGGGAGGGAGGACGGGGTGAGGGAGACAGGGAGGAGGAGGAGGACGACCTGCTTTCACAAGGCAGGGCTGGCTCCTTGTGCCTGTCTGGGCCAGAATGGTTGGGTTTTTTTCTGCGGCGGGGAGGAAAGCAAACTGACATGCACTGAGCAAGATCTCCTTTTAGTGTTATAGCAACTCCACAAGGTGGATTGGCATCACTGTTTTTCAGATGGGGAAACTGAGGCCCAAAGGGTAAAAGCACTGGCCCATGTCAGCACTGGTCAGCTGCCCTGTCAGGAATCCCACCCACTCTCTCTCTATCAGTCCTCAGCGCTGTGATCTGCCCTTCAAACCCTCCCTGCACAAACATGAAACTCAGCACGGACTCCTCGCACGAACACTCACCCCTTGGCTCTCATACAGAGTAAACAGGCAAGTCTCTAGATGCTAAAACCCTGTCCCCAAATGAAACAAAGCCAGCATGGCCACTGGCTGCCTCTCTGCCTGCACCCAGCCCACCTTCTGTGTCCTTTGGCCTCCCGCGGCCATGGTGTACTTCTCTATGTAAAAGTCAAACCCCAAAATCGCTAACTGCTTTCTTTGAAGAACTTTGGTTGGATTTTTATGGTTTAGATGTTTTATTTTCCCCCTGTTCATGTGGTGGTAGTTTTGTGGGCTGGGAGGGACAGCAAGAGCTTTTTCTCCAATTCGAGCAGGTCTAGTGTATTGTCTTGCAAATAGGAATCTGTATACGTGATGTTCCATAGATTATAGTGATGATACTTCTCAGCAGTGATGATAGCAGCTAATGTTGATTGAACACTTACTATGTGCTGGACAATATAGCCAGTGCTTTATAAAAATTACATCTTGAATCCTCACGACAACTCCATGAAGTAAAACCTAAAGTAGAACCTATTATCGTTTCCATTTTCTTTTTTATTTTATTTTATTGTTAGAGTTATTGGAGTGATATTGGTTAGCAAGGATTACATAGGTTCCAGGTGTACAATTCTACAGTGCGTTGTCCACTTGTTGTATAATAAGTTCACTACCCAGTGTGAGTTCCTTTCCCTCACCATATATTTAGCTCCTCTTCCCTGTTCTCCTACTTCTCCCTCTTCTCCCATCCCCTCCCCACTTGCCCCTGAATGACCATTAAACTATTGATTGTGTCCATGGGTTATTTGTTTGTTCGTTTGTTTATTTGATTTTTCTTTGTTGCTTTCAGTTTTATATTCCACATATGAGTGAAGTCATATGGTTTTTGGTTTTTTTCTGTCTGGCTTATTTCACTTAGCTTGATGATTTCTAGGTCCACCCATTTTGTTGTAAATGGCAGTATTTCATCTTTTCTTACAGCTGAGTAATATTCCATTGTGTATATGTACCACAGCTTCTTTATCCAGTCGTCTGTCACAGGGCACTTTGGTTGTTTCCATGGTTTGGCCACTGTGAACAGCGCTGCAATCAACATTGGAGTACATAAGTCTTTGCGGACTAAGGTTTTCAAGTTTTTTGGGTAGAACCCCAGAAGGGGGATTGCTGAGTCATATGATAAGTCTATTCCCAATTTTCTGAGGAAACTCCACACTGTCTTCCATAGCGGTTGTACCAGTTTGCACTCCCACCAGCAGTGTGCAGGAGCTCCATTTTCCTATGAGGAAAATTGGAGCTCAGATGAGCTTAGTTAAACCTTACTTAAGTTCTCAAAACTAGAAACTAGTGAGTCTGGTGCCAAAATCTGTGCCTTTAACATTGTTCTATGTTGCTATGAGCCCCCAAATACTTGTATGTGTGTGTGTATGAATAATATTAAGCTGAGCCATAGGAAATGGCCGTCTTGTAGGTCAGAAACTCTAATCTTAGCATTTTGATATGGTTCAATCTAAAAAACCAAATACAGAATCCCCTGACCACTCACCAGACTTGATTATCTTTGTGCTTTGATGCCTTCCATAGAATAGACTCTCAACCAGTAAATGTTTTCTGAGAATAAGAATGAGGGAGTAAATGAGTGGGAGAAAGATAATATATGAATTATCAGGAGCAAAGGCAGACTTCAGTGACAGGGGGAATGAGCCTGTGGGTAGGACAAAGAGTGTGTGTGTGTGTGTGTGTGTGTGTGTGTGTGTGCGCGTGTGTGCGCGCGCGCGCTCATTCACGCACGTGCACCAGGACCCAAGTCATTGGAAAGGTCCACATCCCTTAAAAGCTTCACTGTGTGGTCACCTTTCCTGTGCAACTGCGTGACCACTCATGCTTTCATCCTATATTTCTCACTGCTGTCACTAAGGTTGTTTAATCACAATGTCAATATTATTACCTCCAAAAGAAGTTACTTTTGAAGAAAATGCTAGTCTTGATGAACTCCCATAACTCCTTTGTAACATCAATAATCTAGGTTGAGACAGTGTTGGTTTCAACTGAATGGGATCTGACTTGAGAGAAAATCATTCTGTGGCTGGAATCAATCCATCTTCTCATCTCACCTTTGTTTCCCGTCTCTTGTCATTGTTGGATAGAATCAAAGAAATGTAACCTCTGCAGTCCTAGTAGGACTTCCTCGCCCAATCTTGACAGAGAATATGGTCAGTGTATCTGAGGAGCAAGGACACCAAACCTTAAGATTTAAGAAATGGAAAGCCAAAGCTTATAGCTTCATTCCAACATCTTTGGGAAGTCTTTGGACATGACTCAGGAGAGGAAACAAAAACTCAACGCAAAGGAGTGGAAAGAGGGACACACGTGCATAGGAGTACCACAGAGAGAAGAAACATAAGACAGGAAGACAGACCCTCTGTTCGCACCTACAAAGCATGGACTCCACATATTTTAATTTTTTATTGCTCATACCTATCGGTAAAAATATTTTTAATACATTCCCAAATAAACATGTGTGTTCATTGCAAATCATACACATTTGTTACCATACTAATACATTATTCACATCCAAGACCGATGCAAAACTATACATTTAAAAATGGATAAGATAAAAATAAGTAAGGATAGAAGTTATATATTTTTTTCCCCATCCTCAAGGAATCATCTTGTGCATTCCCTGGGTTAAACTCATGCCATTTTGGAGGCCTCTGTGTTAGAGCAATGCTATCAATATAATGCATGTTGCATATGTAATGTATAATTTTCCAGTAGTCTGACTTCAAAAAGGTAAAAAAATTGATGAAGTTGGTTCTAATGTGTTTTATTTAACCCAATATATTTAAAGTATTATAATTTCAATGAGTTATGTCATAACTAAGTTTTTAGAATCTAGTAATCTAGTAATAAGAAGTTCTGAGTCATGGGATTCCACTAAAAGGGAATTTTCCATAAGTACATAAACATATAAACAGAGTAAAGATGTGCATAAATACACAGCAAACAGTGAATATTGGTCACTGTGGAGATGTGAGATTAAAGGGCAATGAGTAGTAGATT
>PVJL010002272.1:106290-207525 GCA_004026885.1 Lyroderma lyra
ATAAAAGAATTATTAGATTTATATGGAACCATAAAAGACCTCGAATTGCCAAAGCAATACTACATAAAAAGAATAAGGCTGGTGGCATTACACTTCCTGACTTCTATTTATATTACAAAGCATCAATAGTCAAAACAGCTTGGTACTGGCAGAAGAACAGAAATAGAGACCAATGGAATAGAACTGAAAACCCAGAACTAAAATTTTTTTATGTGTATCTATACAGTTTGAATTGTCAAAATGTATATTTATTTTTTAAATAATTTTAAGTGACAATAATCTTTTCAAGGGCAAGTTTTTTTTTTTTTTGTTTTTTTTTTGTTGTTGTTGTTGTTGTTTTTTAGAGAACATACAGTCTTAATCCTTATGGATAAAATAACATTTCTTCAGTCATTGAGACCTAGATTTACTCATAGAATCTGGTGCATTCCTCTTAATTAATAAAGTTGTGTGTGTGTGTGGTGTGTGTGTGTGTATGGTAAAAGGAGGGTTGGGAAAGGAATATTGGGTTTAGAATTACCAGATAAAGTACAAGACTTGCAGTTAAATTTGAATTTCAGGTAAATAAGGATTAATATTTTAGCATAAACATGTCCCATGCAACTATTTCCTTTGAATGATCCAGACATAACCTCAATATTTGCATGGGACATACATATTTATACTAAAAATTATTCATTGTTCATCTGATTCAAATTTAACTGAGTGTCCTATGTTTATGTTGACCCGACCTAGCGACCCACTTTGGGCTGCCGTCATCACACAGGAGCTGCAGTCGTCTGGAGGGGCTGCTGTTCTCCACACGCAGGGGCAAGTGCTGCCTGGGAGGAAGTTTGTCCTATCAATGGCTCCCACCTGGGGTGTAGCGGGGAGGAGCTTCTGCTTCCTCCTGACAGGATGCAATAATTATGACAGGGGTTCATTTCCCAGCCTCTCATTCTCTCTCCCTATTTTTCCTTCAAATATAGTCCTAAGTTTCTTAAATTTGAATTTCTCCTCTAGAGGTATTTTCAGAAACTTGACTGGAGAGAGATGTTACAATTCTTGAATGCCCCAAGTGTGCATATTACTAAACCATAGCAGGCAAAGTTACTTGTTTTTGTCTTGGCCCTCAAGGAATTGGTAGTGCAGTAGACTCTCCATTAACTGGAACTCGAGCAATCAGTACTCTCAAGCAACTAGCAAAAAAGAATTGAAGAAATACTACATTTATCCAGCATCTACCAACCCCCATGACTTCCAGTGAACTGAGAGTATTCTGTATTTTACAAAGAATGTGCTTGGCTATTTTTTTATTATCTATCTGCATATAGCACAGTGCTAGGATCATAGCAAGTGGTGTAGATGTATATATTTGTGTGTGTGTATCTGTATGTTTGTATGTCTGTGTGTGTTTAGTCAAAAACCGTCACCCTATGTACAGGGCATTCCACTGCTTATAGTGATTGCTGGTGTTCAGAAGGACACTGACTTATATTAGGCTTGCAGAAAAAGAAAGAGCTTAACATCATATGTAGCTTTCTTTATCGAATTCAAATGTTAGATTGAGAAGCCAAGGTTTTGTTCTTTTGAATGATTCAGGGATAATCTCAGCCTCCAGCAGTTAAGTCATCAATCCACCCCAAGATGCAGACCCTTAAGAAATTAACCTGGGCACCTGCCTGAGAAAACCAGAGTCCTCTTACCTTGGGGCTTTAATGATGCAAGAATCCTTTGATCCAGAGCTTTATAATGCCTATCAAGCTTGTCCAATTCGTGGCCCATGGGCCACATGCAGCTCAGGACAGCTTTGAATGTAGTCCAACACAAATTCATAAACTTTCTTAAAACGTTACGAAAATTATGCATGGACTTTTTTTAGCTCATCGGCTATCGTTAGTGCTAGTGTATTTCATGTGTGGCCGAAGATAATTTTTCTTCCAATATGGCCCAGGGCAGCCAAAAGGTTGGACACCCTTGGGCTTAGTCCATTAGCAGAATTGCTTTTTCCATCACGCCCCTCTCTACCAGATTCAATTAGCACTGATAGAGTTCATATCACAAGAGGACAGATGCTCACCTTCATCACCAAATATCTCTGTGTGCATCTTGAATGTGAGCCCAAGATGGTGTGATAGTCATACTGGCTCACCTTAACTTGTGCCTTCATCTTGCCCTATTTCTGCCCACTGAAGTACACAAATACTACAGGGCCTGAGAGCCAGAATGAGTCAAATCTCTAAAAAGATGTTCCATGGGGAGGAGGAAATCGTAATTCTAAGACTGGAATGTATCCTGCAAAGTCATGTTGTTTCTCCCCTTGTCCCTGGAAAACAGCAGAAATCAGGATAAGGACAAGTTCTTGGATGAAAAGTGTCTGTGGGAGAGACCACAAAAACTGAAATTGAGCTAGAGTTAATACATCAGGAAGCGAAACAAAAGCAGTATTTGCTCTTCTTAAAAATCTTGGAAGAAAATGAACACTGTTATTTTCTTTTCAAATAAAACGGAATAGATTAGTGTTAAGTGAGTCCAACTGCAACTACAAAATTGACTTCCAAGTCAAAATGGATACTCACCCCCATCTCTACCTTGAGTTCTTCTCTCTTTATCCTGTACTCTTCCTTTTACTCTCTCCACCCAATTTCTTATCTTAACTCCTTTTTTTGTGGCGGGGAGGGTAAGGCCCCTTGAGAAATGTGCTTGCCTTATGGGCCTGGGTTCCAGAACATCACAAAGGCTAAAGTCTTCCCCACAGAACATTTTCAGTAAAGGTGGATATATCTTCCTAAGAATATAAATAGGTTGTTAAAGTTGAGTCCTTCAAAATATGGACAATTGATGATGCATCTGAACCCACCACCCCTTCTCAGGAAACTTTATATATCGGGGAAGTACTTACTAGTTTTTGGAAAATTAATTTCCCTAAGAGACTAGACAACAACTAAATCATCTTTTGCAAATATATCCAAAACAGTAAGTTAACACAGCTGAGGTATATCTCAATAAAGAGCAGTTGATGAATCATGAAAGAATGAATGATGATTTGCTATAATACTTCATGTTCTTCTAGAAAGAGATTAAGTCTAGTTCACAGAATAAGGCAGAGGCATAAGGGCAATTCAGGGTATTCTGATCCATCACAGGATTTGCAGCATATACCCAATATTGTGTAAGTTTTAGGTAAACTATTTCATTATACTTCACATTTCTGAGTCCCAGTTTCCTGGGCAAGACTTTGATCATGGTCCACAGGCGGATCACCAAGCAATTTTGGGATGACCGCCTGAATTAAGAAAAAAGTGTCATAGTGGACACCACATTCCTCTAGGACTTAGGCAGCTGAATGTAAAGGAAACACATTTTTTGTGTGGACATGTACAGCTGCTAGAGGTGAAAATAGGCTCTTCACAATCTGGGCAGCTCTATGTACTTGAGCAAGTGAAAATAAATAGCTAGCAGACGGCAACACTTGGGGAAAATTAGAAGTAGCCCTTGCCTTGAGAAAGTCTGCCCAGGCCTGCCATAGGTATTAAATGAGGGATAATGACAACTACTTTACCTACCTCATATGGTTATTATGAGAATTAATGACATCATAAAGACCTATACAAACATAAAGAATTAAATATAGTGGAAAACGTTACCACCCCAAATTTAAAAAGGGGCATGAATATATAGGCGTAATTCAGAGAAAAAGAAATAAAAAAGTATTATTAAACATGTAATAAATTTCAACCTCATCAGTGCTCAAAGTAATAAGAGTTAAATGGAAATAATATGTTTCAGGAATGCATAAATTTGGCTCCAGTCTTGGTATTCTCAACCACATCAGCAATTCAATGTTAGCTTTATCCTTCAACAATTCTTCGATCCCTAAACTTTAGTGTAGTTAAAGCCACATGATCTCATAGGTTCCTATTAGAAGTAAGCAACATAGCATTATTAGCAAGATGAAAGATGCATATTCATATGCAAAATCAGGTAAGCATTCTAAGTATAATTTTCAATGATGATTTCCTTATTTGCTTTATATGTTAAAATTCTACTTTATTTGAAGTAGACATGTACATGAGTTGTTGAAAGAGTAAAATGTTGCAATAATTACAATTCTGAAAGCTGTTATTAATTCGTGAACAGAAAACAATTTCTAAGAACAACCAATCAGCTAAATAAATAGAAAAATGTATTTCCAGTTCAGACTAATATTAAGAGAATATGTTGGCTAGATAAATTTATGAAGAACATTATATGCCTTTTGGGGCAATATACTTCTGTTTCAATAATAGAGTCAGCATAATAGATACCTGCTTAGATAGGTGTGTAATTTTAATTTTAATTTTTGTGGATTTTTTATGGTATAAAATAAAATAACATTAAGCAAAATAACCTTTAAGTACTATAATTAATTTTTTGTTGTTTAATTCCCTTTAAGTTATGAATCACTCAAGGAAACATGATTAATTAATATTTTTAATATGCTATGAGACTGGTATAAAAGCAGAATATTTAGTTCGTCATCTCAAAATTTATTAAGGGAAAAAGATTAACGTTCTTGATACATCCTATTTTGATATAATAAAAAATATTAAATGTGAAGACTGAAAATATTAGGGAAAGATTAGAGACACTCAAAATGTCGTACTTCCCCAAAAATCACAACTGAGAAAAATTCTATTTGACATCCCAAATGTGCAGATAATGAATGAAAAATTATAGCTGACTATTCTGAGAAAATATTATTCCCTCTCTATAATTCAAACTTGAAATATTTAACTCCAATATTTCAATAATAAAATTGACAATTATATTAAAATTTGAAAAAGAATTTCAGAGTAATTTTTGTATCTCCACATTGCCTTTTATGATGATGATAATATTTGGTTTCACCTTTTATTTCAGACATTATGTAATTTGAACATTCTCCCATTTCTTATTCGGCCAAAATCTTTATTTAGTGTATGTCTAAATGCAATCTTTTGAAAAACTGAAATGGAATCCTCTCTACTGTCAGAGTATAGTGACATAGGCTCTCTCCTATACTGTTGGGAAAAAAATACAATAATTTTTCTGAAAAGGAATTTGCTAACATCTATGAAAAAAACCCTCTGAAATGTTTAATAAATGGTAGCTTAGGTAATAGCTACCACATAAATTTGATATTCTAAATATACCCCCAAAATACATAGGAAAAAAAGAACTACACAAAGCCCACACATCAACATAACTAATTGCTGGTGGTAATGTCATATGGTACAAGCCTCATAAGAGGAATTTGGCGATCCCAAATAAAACTATATGCATGTTTATCTTTTGGCCTGGCAATATCACTTTAGGAATTTCCTTGAGGATTCGAAGGATATACACTGCAGCATTATTTGTAATTGCAAACTATGGGAAACAGCTCATTTATCATGCATAGAAGAATTGTTGAATAAACTATGTTACCATCATACAACGAAGTGCCATGTCACTGTGAAAAACAATGGAGAAAGAATTGTATGAACTGATGTTGAGTGATTTTCAGGATATTCTGTTAAGTAAAATAATAATAATAATAATAAAGCAAACCACAAGAGTATGAGTAGTATGCTACATTTTGTTTAAGAAAGGATAAAGAAAATAAGCTTGTATCTGCTCATTTGTGCAAATAATAATAATAATGCAGTAAGGATAAACCACAGACTCATGATACTGGGCACTGTGTTATTTTTCTATCACTGCAACGTAGGGGCTTAAAACAAAACCCATCTATTAACTAACAGTTCTGTGGGTCAGAAATCAAGGTGAGCCTGCCTGGCTGAGAGCCTTATGAGGCCAAAATCAAAGGGTCAGCCGGTCTGGGTTCTTATCTGGAGACTCTGGGGAAGAGTTCTCTCCCAAGTGCCGTTGAGTTGTTGGCAGAATTCAGTTTCTTGCAGATGTGGGTCTGGAGTCCATGTTTCCTTACTGGTGCCAGCTGGGGGCCCCCTAGCTTCCAGGATCTGCCTGTATTCCTTGTCACATGACCCTTTCCGTTTTTAAGTCAGCAAGGCCGTGTCAACTCCATTGAATTGCTTTGACTTCTGATACCACCCAGAGAAGAACTCTCTGCTTTTTAAAAACTCATGTGATTAAACTAATCTCCTTTTTGCTTTATAACATAACATAATCACGAAAGTGATATCTCATCATATCCACAGGTTCCATCCACGCTCCAAAGGGTGGGAATCATACTGGGGCCAAGGTCACTGACCGTCACTTACAGAATTCTGTCCACCACTGTGATATTGTAAAGAGTGAATGAAAAAGGAGGTTCAAAGAATGGATGGAATGGGGACAGTGATGCTTTTTCAATATGGATCTATGGTACAGTTCTGACTTTTAAAATCACGTTAACATTTTACATAGTTAAAAACAAATAGAAGAAAGTGTCAAAGAGAGGAGAAAAAAAATCCTAGGATGTCATTCAAACAAAAGCAAGTGAACCCAGCCAAAAATCAAATAAATCATAGAACCATGCTAATGTGGGAAAGAAAACCTAGCCTGAATAGCTTCTGAACATAGTATTTAAACTATGATATTCTCCCTACAGCTAAAGGAGAAAACTCAACAACTTTTAAACAAATATTGAGCTCTGGTCACTAGGCTTCTTTTATTCACAGAGTCATTAAGTTAGCAACTTTAAAAATACTTTGTATGTTTTGAGCAGATAGGTGCACATATTGTGGGAAATAAATGCCATGTTTCTCACTTGTTGAATAAGGAAGCTCCAAGTATGGAAAGGAGGAAGGATAGAATGAATCCTGTGCCTCTGGACTGGAATGAAGGCATTGATAAAAACTCAGTTTTTAATGTATAACTATGATGACATAGATACAGACATGGATATTGTATATGCGTACACGTGAACTTATATGGATGAGGATATGTGCATACATACATCTGTGTTTTTATCTTTTTGATAGGACCTAAAGAAATAATAATACATAACATGGATCTAAATACCATTTGCCACCAAAAGAAACCAAGACTTTGAGACGTGGCTGCTCCTGGCACTGAAGCAGGACAAATACAAAATGAGCTGAAAATACCTTTCTGGGACAGAAAGTAAGCAAGTGCTCAAAGAATGATGTAGGTATGGCAAATGGACACAGCAGCCAGTTTGAAAAGGCTTGGGCTTGCCAAATCTGGGACAATTTGAACATCAAAATAAACAATTATAGTACAGGAATGTAATCCACTGCATAGAATAAAACCCGTTAGTCCACCGTGACATAAATGGATAAATGAAGTAAAAAACAAATAAAATGGATGACAAGGGAAAGGTTTTCTCACATTAGAAAGCCAATCAATAATCATAGAAGGAACAATGGAATTAAAGCATTACTCTTTGGTAACCGTCATCATAATAATGAATTTAGGCAAAAATCTCCAATGGATGTTAAAGCTAACGAGTGTAGGTTTGAGGAGTAGCAGGGTACTTGTGTAATTTCAGTGTACCCCCCTACAAGGTACTCCTTAATTACAAACAAGAAAATGATAACTTTAGAGTGGAGAAACCTGGCAGACAACACCTTAGCCGAGTGATCAAAATGACCATTTCCAGCTATGACACCAACAGATGCCATATGCCTCCTGATATTAGGCACTGAAAAGAATGCAGTGTCACCTCTGTGGTAGCCTTGCCAAAATTGCATACCCTTGATCTAGTCAAGATAAAAAAGCAGACAAACCCAATTTCAGGGAACTTCTACCAAATAATTCTTCACAGTTGTCCGTGTCACGAAGGGTCAAGAAAGACCGAGAGATTTCTGAATTAAAGCAGCCTAAGGGACATAGTGACCAAAAGCAAAGAGTGATCCAGGATTTTCTTTTGCTATTTAAAACATCATTGAAATTTTTGGCAAAATATAAGCAAGGTCTGCCGATTATGTCCACGTCTCATCAGTATTTGTTTCCTGATTTCGATCACTGTTTTGCGTTTCCTCATCTTCAGGCAGCGCCCACTGTAGCACCAAAGCGTTTGTGGGGAGAGTCGCATCATGTCTGCAACTGACTTTCAAATGGATTAGAAAAAATTATGTATGTATGTAAAGGTATATATAGTAATATAGTGTGTGTGTGTGTGTGTGTGTGTGTGTGTGTACTTATATTTATATTTATATAACAGCCCCCAAATCTACTCTTCAGCATTGATCTCTAGAAATGGCTCGATGGAAGAAGATAAGGCCAATATCCAGTTTCAGGCTTCTTTTCCTTTTCTGTTAAATAAAGATGTCTGATATACACAGCCAGGTCAGCCAGAGGCAGAGAAAGTGGGAAGTGGCATGTTCCCCACCGTGGGAAGTCACTGCCCTGGGGAATTACTGCATGAAGTTCAAGTACACTGTCAAGTACATTAGGCTTGTTCCACCTGATCACTTGAAGGAGGAGACAAAAGAGGTACAAGCCTCTGCCATGACTGAGCAGTGAATAATCTTCAATGCATTAGCACTAACCTACCAGAAATATAGTCCCCATCATTTCGGGGTTCCAAGTGTCCCCAGCTCAGGTACATCCTCCTTACTTTGATTGATGGACAGAATCAGAAGGTCCCTTTTCAATATGTTGGGCAAAAGCACTACTGCTCTGAAATGAGAAGGGCAGAGTGTGAAAGGTACCTCCCTACACCCCGAAAAGCCCGAGTCCTCAGTCCCTGCCACAGAGCAGGATGACGGAGAGAGCCCCTGCCAGTGCCTCGCCAGAAAAGATGCCACACCATTGCGACCTGCCCAGGACAACCCACGCCTCAAGCCCTCGAGTTCTTGAGATGAGCAGTCTCAGCCATGGTGCTTCTGGATACAAGCCGAAGTTCCGGAAAAGTGAAGCTTCTTCATGACTCTTAGGGAGGACAAAAAACCCTCCTCTGAACTCCTGAATGAAAGAACCATCCCCACAAATACCGGATACGTGCTTTCCCAGCTGCGTCTCTGCTGTGTGAGTGCCTGTTGCGTTAAACCTAGTGATTACTGTCGGTGCCGTCAAACCAACAGGTACACTAGCTACTTAAAAGTAGCTGGTCCCCCTGGCTGCTAACACCAACCCCTACTACCTATCTTGTCAATTCCAGCTCTTCACTAAATACATCCTCTTCTCTGCAACCCAATTCCTTCCTTAGCCATGATACCATCTGCCTCTCCTTGCCTCGGGGCACAAGTCCACGCAGACGAGGAGACCAGCAGCCCAGATAACCTGCTAAGCACCATGCAGCCCGGCTCCCGCGTGCTTCTGTGCTTTTTAGTGTTAGACTTTGGGCAGTTATGATTCAATCCAGGCCCCATTCAGGCCCCTCTATGTTGCTGGTCCCATCATACATCTCTGCTTCTCTCCCTGCTAATGAACCTCCAAATTCAAGGTGGAGTTTTAGCATTATTAGGGCTATAAGGAAAGGCTCACCTGAAGCATATTCATAAGTGACAAGTGAAAATGATGTGATGAACAACAAGAAAACGTGCACATTTGCCAAGGGCCTGTCCTAGCGTCAGCCGCTTGGCCTGTGATAGATGGAACTGCCATGTAAGAGGAGAGAAATAGAGAGAAGTCTGGGGTTTCTTTCTTATTTCGTGTAGGAGCAACCAGGACAATAACCCAACCCACTTGGAAAGCATGACTTCCCAAAATGCCAAACTCTGAACAACCGTCTTGGGTTTGGTCCACTGCGCCTATCCAGGTCCCCAAATGGGGATCCCTGGAAGCTAGTGTGAGGAGGCTGGCAGAGTGATGGAGGAAGAGATGCCAAGGGGGAGACTAATGGAGCAGGTTACCACTGTGGGTTGCTGAGGCTTAACACTGCTGGAGTCTGTTGAAGATGTGTGCAGGATGTGTTAGAATTGATACCCAAAAGACAGGTAAAGCTTGAGGTAGGCGGAAGGATGATGGCCTGGTTCACCTGTATCATTTGTTACTACACTAACCACTCAGATTAGCAGTTCTTCTCCCTTTGGTGAGTGTGTGTGTGTGTGTGTGTGTGTGTGTGTGTGTAGGGGGTGGGTAATGAAGGATACCCAGTTGTCACCCACCAGTGATTAAGATCAGAAAATAAGCCCTGGTCATATTGAATGGTACCTGAAAGAAATGACACCTTTGAAGGTTAAATATCTTCTGCTTTTTCTCCCTAATAGATACCCTACAAGTAGAGGTGTGTCTCTTCTCTATTTTATCTTCTGAGACTGGTGTGGCCAGGCAAGCTCCTGGATATAGCTTTGATTGTTTGAATTGGATTAAGAGTATTGGCTTACTTAAAAAGATTAGATTATTAGTTATCTATTGCTGCTTAATCCATTATCCCAAAACTCAGAGGCATAAAGCAACAAACATTTGTTATCTCCGTTTCTGTGAGTTGGAAATTCAAGAAATGCTTAGCTGGGTGACTTCAGCCAAGGATCTCTCATGAGGTCGCAGTTAAAATGTCAGCCAAGGCTGCAGTCACCTTGATGGGCTGGAGGACCTGCCTCCAAGATGAGCACTCACATGACTATTGGCAAGAAGCCTTCATTCCTCACTGGCCATTAGCAGGAGGACTCAGTTGCTCTGCATGTGGGGGTGCTCCACGGGACTGCTGTGTGACCTCATGTTATGGCAACCAGCCTTCCCCAGAGCAACTTATCCAAGAAAAAAGAAGACTAAAGGTGCATTGTCTTTCATGATCTGCCCCAGGAAGTCATACTCCATCATTTTGCCCCATTAAGTCGTTTGTACTTAAGGGAAGTAGTAAGCTCTAACTAACTCTTAAGAAAAAAGGTGTATTAAATAATTTGTGGGCATATTTTAAAATCACTGATCATATGTGGAATGGATAGAATAATGTCTGAAGGGTCCAAAGTTGTAATTCTGTTAATTCAGTTGGAGTCACTGTGTCATAGTGGACTAGAATGAGATTTGGATTCAAATTGACTTGAGTGTAGGTCCTGGCCAAGGTCAGCTTCATGGCCATTCAATTAGTGCCTTATACTGAGAAGGGCTCTGTGCTTGGTTTAATACTTTGTTATTGCCATCTCAAAATTCTTAGTAATTTTATCTTTGTGCTTGGGTTTTGTAAGCGAGAGTCTATGGGACCTTGGGGCATGTGTGAGCAGAGAAGGCAGCCACGATATACACATTGGCTGCTGTTTCTTGGTGCTCTATTTGCATATAATGTTATTATACCCAATGAGCACAGGATTCTGGTGGAACCACAATGTACTCTTTTACACTGCCTGGTAACAATGAAACATATCTGCATGTACAAACTACAAAATATGGATTGTGTAATATTAGTAATTCCTCATAGAAGTGAAATGCTTTTATATTTGCCTTTAGAAGGGTCATTACACAACATCAAGATGAATGGTAAAATCTGTGCTAATAATTTATAATTTTGATTTTTCTTTTGGTCAAGGAGTCCCACATTTTCAATTTTCATAGAGCCTGAAAATGAGGTACCTACCCAGGTCCTGGGTCCCTCTGTCTGCCACTTGCTTGCTCCGTAGAGATTCCCAAATGATTCCTTTGTCCACACTTCAGATTTATCTTCTACAAAATGGTGACCCAGTAGTATGTATCTTATAAGACTGTTAGAAGGATGAAATAATAAAAATGCTTAAAAAATATTTAGCATAGTGTCTCCCTGGGATAGGCTCAGTAAATAAATAATAAATGCTCAATAAATGAATGACATATTGTCAATTGGCAACCCCAGGGGATATGAATGTATCCTGGGAGGTGCTGAGGAAGGTAGTGATAGGCGAGGGGATAAAGGGCGGGGGTGGTAAAGGGGATGGCACTCGTCAGCAGTGGTGATGATGGTGAACATGGTGAAGGGTGTGCATGGATAGGTGGATAGAGTTGCATACAAGTATGGAGTGTGATACAAGAATCAACCCAGAGTTCTCCATAGAATGTCAGTGCTTTCTCGCACTTGACTGGGCAGGAGTGGGTATTTCCTCCTACACATGATCACCCAGGTCTTACCTCAGTCTTTCTAGAACCATCTTGGCTATCCCTTGCCCCCAGAGAGCTCTGCCTCTCACACTTCCCAGATTAGGGCAAGAGAAAAAAAAATGCAAAGTCAAATATGTAATTTTAAAAAAAGGGTTTATTTACAATCTCTTCTGCTGTGATGTGCTAGTTGCTTTCTTAAAAAATGCAATGTTATCAAATATCATGTTATCAAAACCACTGTTAGTTACTCTGGGAAAATGCAAGTTATTGACAAGAGAAGTGTAGATTAAAAAGGGTAATCCCCTCTCCCCTGTATAAATGTAAAAACTAAGTTGATTTGAATAGTTGTAAATTATTTTGTTATGGCTAAAGTAAGCAAAATATAACAACTTGATTATTAAGTGTCCAAACTAAATCTAAAGATCTCTGAGAAAAATTCTCAAGGGGGAAAATATGTCCCCAATTAGCAAGTGTCTAAGTAAATTTTAGACCAGTTCCCAGCTATCAATGTTAAACAGAAACACAAAATACCAAGTGAGTAGCTAGTCACTCAAACAAAGCAGTTATGGATTCCTATGCAGTTGACCCTTAAGCAATGTGGGGATCAGGCACATCGACCCCTGTGCAGTTGAAAATCCACATATAATTTTGACTCCCCCAAAACTTAACTACAATAGCCTACTGTTGACCAGAAGCATTACCAATAACATAAACAGTCAATTAACACCCATTTTGTATGTCATATGTATTACATACTATATTTTTACAACAAAATAAGCTAGAGAAAAGAAAAAAGTTATTGGGGGTTCCCTGGTGGTGTAGCGGCTAGGCTTCGGCATTCTCAATGCTATGGCCTGGGTTCAATTCCCAGCCAGGGAACCACCCCCCAAAAAAAAGTTATTAAGAAATTATAGGAAGAGAAAATACATTTACTATATTTATTGGGTAAAAAAAAAAAATCTTCATATAAGTGGACCTGCCTGGTTCAAACCCATGTTGTTCAAGGGTCAGCTGCAATGCCTATGAAACATTTTGTTCCCTATTATATGCCTAAGTGCCATACTAGCCATCAATCGCAGGAGCATTTTAACCAACAGTAGTGGGCATAATGCCAGCTACATATAATGAGGTTATATAACCTTGAACAATGACAGAAATGACTGAAATGCAAAAGGATGATAATCTGTAGGAATGTGAGTGTGAAAGATAAAAATTAGCATCAAGTCATTTTTACAGAAGACCACAGGCTTTGCTTGTAAATTGAATGCCATGAAACTTTAAAGGAGATACATTCACAGGAGCAAAATAGGGTTCAAGCCGAGGACAGAAGGTGGTAGTCATCAGCCAGGTCAGGAGGACTAGTAAAATCCAGGGCGAACGAATCCAATTTCAAGAAGAGCCAAATAGGAAGAAGGAAGTGAGAAGTGAGAGGCAGACATACACATCTGGGCCTAATGTAGTGGGTCTGTAGTGCAGAGATTAATTGTGGGGTCCAAAGGAGAAAGGGGCAGAAGAGACCTTAGTTCAGACACACGTTCCTGAGGAAAGAGTTAGGGCACCAATAGAATGGCTGAATAATATGGCCATGATCTTCAACTCGAAGAATGCTACAATGAGAGGGACCCCAGAACCCATCTAATCCAAACCACTCATTATCATTAGGATAAACTGAGGTACAAAGAAATACTTGACTTACACGAAGTTATGGAACATTCATTACATGAATGTTCCAACATGTAATTCAATGCTTTTTTTCTGCTACATCATGAAGTTCATTACAGGTCAGATGAGTATGCCTAGGATCTATATCAGAGTGTCTTTCTCCTCTAGAAACAAAAGGTAGAAAGATGATAAGGTCCACTTGGAAATAGTAAATGTGGTCAAAGGAACCTGCCCCAAATCCTCTGTTCAAATTAACATCCGATCATCCAGCATTTACCAAGTTCAAGGCACATGCTGGACACAAGGCAGAAGCCACAGTCAGATATTGCTTCCCCGGTAGACTGTAAGGCCCCAAGGTCAGGGACCAAACTCATTTGCCTTCCCTTCTCCAACCAACATCTAGGCAATAGTCTCCTTTCAATTAATATTTTCAACAAGTAATTACTTTATCTCCAGGGTCCCTTGTATCCTCTTCCCCTCATATTACATGGAAATTCACTGAAATCAGAGAAGTAAGAAGAAAAGTCCATGATCACAGGGTGAACTGAGAGCAGGACTCAACTCTAACCTTCAACTTCTCCTCACTCTTCTTGTTGCTACTTCTGTAAGGGACCTAGGACAAAGGAAAGAGTTGAGACAAAAATGATTACAATACTAAATCGACAGACAGTAGTTGAATAACCTGAAAGGCAGAGTCTAGACAAAAGATCTAAGGACTAGAATATGAATACTTAGTGAGAACTTCTTTAGAGTCTTAAGTCCGGAACTGTTTGTAGCTCTCTTGGAGTTTGCAGCATCTAACACAGGTCTTAACTTATAGCCCCACATTGCTACCACAGGGAGCAGTTCCAGCTGTAAAGTAATAAACAGTAGATTTTGTACACAGACTATCCCCAACATTTATTGATACAACAAGTATCAAGTGCCAGCTTAATACTCGAAACTTGAGTTAAGTTGATAGAAGTCTTCAAAACAATCTTGTGATAGAAACACAATAGTTGTAGTCTGTGGCCTAAAATTTTTTTATTGTGGGAAAGCCAACGTAAATATGATTTGAAGGTCAAATGAGGTCAACATCAAAATAACACAGTGGGCAGCGGGCAAAGAGAAATGAGTTATTTGGAGAACTACACATTGGAGAATAGTCGTGCTCCTTGACAGCATTATGCAAAGGTGGCAGCACTGAGTGGAATCCAATATCAGACTATGAAAGAACATAATTTGAACTATACATGGAGGAGGGGGAGGGAGGGAGAGCCATAGCTCAGGGTCCCTTCAGGGTTTCCCAACTCTAAATACCCTTAAAGAAGGGCCACCCCACGGACTCCCCAGGACCGTCATTCCAGGTTATTTATTAGATCACAAAGCTAAGTGTATGATGATTGATATCTCACCAGAATTGAGAGAAGTTCATATAGGTTGGATTTTATTTTTTAATCACCAGAGGACAAACAAATTCTAGTTACTTTCTTGACCTAGCACTTGCAGGAAAAGGGATAAAGTAATCTCGAAGCACAAACAAAGTTGTCTTGGTGAAGAGACATCAGATCAGAATGTAATTCCCTTGTTCCTGTTTTTCTTAGAAAGCATTTCCATTCTGCCTGGTTCTGGGAACAAAGCCAAAGCCAAAGTCTGCTTTAGAGGAGCAGAGATTTCCCGTAAGTTGGGCGGGTGAGGCGGGCTGGGTGGGTGGGAGCCTGGGGAAAGTGTGTGGGGGGACAGTTCAGACACCTATGAGCAAGCTTGGGATGGGTCAAGTGCTAGGTCTATGCCATATCCTCTGACTGGCCACACCTCTAAGACATTTAAGGGCCAGGAAGGGGTAAGATTGAACCAGAAGACAGAGCCTGGACACCTCCCATTCCCTTCCCTCAAATAATTAACAAACCACAAAATCAGGGTGGGAAGGGTGGGAAGGAAGGAGGCTGGTGTGGAGACAGGCTGCTTTCCCACCCCTCTGGGTGTACCTACATCACGCTAGACCCTACGTTTCGTACCATCAGTCTCCTCTTCCGAAGCCTGTCTCACAAACAGCCCCCGGAGACCAAGAGCCACCTTCTTCCTCCTTTCCTCCTCTCCAACTCACTTTTCCAGCATGGTAAATGGAAAAGAGGGTCCAGAATTCAGAAAGGAAATGAAGAAAAAGATGACTGCTCTCTGAACACAAAAATGCACAAGATGTTTTGGGAGGTGTTTTATCTACCTGCCTTATTCATACGACCTCTGCAACTCAGAAAACTTGGGCTTCCAAGTTTTACACTGATTTCCACCCTGACGGGTTGAACAACTGTGGGTGAGTCCCATAACTCCTTTGCTCCTTGCTAAGGAGTGCAGAAGGTGTATAAAGTGGGGACCATGGCATTTCCCCCGACATCCCCAGAGAGTTGTTGCAAACATCAAATGAGATAACAGACGAAGAAACGCTTGGTGAGCTGTAAAATGATGAACACATGGAAGGGATTATCGTATAGTTAATAAACTGGCATTTAGTTCATAAACACCAGTCTCGGAGATCCCCCTGCTTGAGAAATGGGTGTTTCCTTCATTGACCACAAACACGTATCCTGACTCCAGTCCAAACTCGTGTGGAAACCGGCCTCAGACATCTAACCAGGCCTTTGGCACCAGCCAGCAAATCAAACTTCGCTTCCTGCCACTGTCTGTATTCCAACATGAGAAACCAAATCCTGGGTGCCACTCAGAAAGGAGCAAGAGGTTTAAAACCTGACATCCTGACCTTGAGCTCAACAGCGAAGGAGGGGGAATCCAGCGGTGTTGAGGAAGGCGTAAGTGAGGGCACAGTGGAGGTGGGAGCTGGGTGTGAGGAGGGAAGATATGGCCCCGGTTGTGATAGTCGGTGCTTAGCGGATGGGGTCTTCTGGAAGACATCATTTTTCATGGACAGTCAGGAATACCAAATCACTCTGGGACAAAGTAAGAGTTAGTCGAGGAGGAAATGAGAAAGGAAGGTGGTGGGAAACGGACCAGAAGAAATTTCAAAAGGAAGCAAGAACACCAAACCATTGGATCGCCTTCCGTGTGCCCGCCTTGAGGCTGCATTATACATTTTTACTTCTGTCTATAATATGATCTCATGTCCTCCTGTCCCCTCTCCAGCCTCCCTTGCTGCTGATGTGTTACATCATTGGAGAGCAGATACCTCTGGGTGGGAGTACTCTAGTAGCACAAACTCTTTCGGAATCCAGACAGTACCCACCCACTGACTGCTAGAAGACAAAAAGCCTGGATTGAGACGAGAATTGACAGAGAATGGTAGAAAGATGGAGCTTGGGGTAATGGTGATGGTGGACAGATGATTTTCTATTAGAAAAAAGAAAGATTGTTTTCTATTAGAAAAGAATTCCCTCACAGTAAGTCAGATCCTTCACAAGCAAAGTTCAGGTGCAGCACACTGACCCTTCCTTACCGCCCTGACCAGCTCTTGGCCAACGCTGGGCTCCAGCACTAGACGCTATCACTGTGGCTAAAAGCTGAGGTAAGCGTGGATGCAAATCTCAGCTTCTCCACGTCCTGGCTCTGTGGCCCTGCTTCGGCCGTTCAGCCCTCAGACTCAGTTCCTCTTCTGTCCGGTGGGTGCGTGTAAAGTGTTAAATCAAACGCCTGGCTCAATCATTGGAGTGTTTATTGTTACTTCATTATTAATCATCCAGCTGTCCCCACACAAGCAGTGACTCAGCCCTGCTCACAGGGATTCACAGCAGCTTCATAGCAGCTGGAGCTGCCCCTGGCCTCTACCCCTGAGTCCTCTGGAGACCCTCACGTGTCCATGTGACACAACTTGAGATACAGGGCCACAGTTGGTACGTCTCCTTGTGGCCCGAACTCATTGTTTACATGAGATTATTTGCTCTTTTATCTCCATAGTCTTGGGAATGAGTGCAATAGCCTGGCACATAGTAAGTGTTTAATAAATGCTTATCCTGGAGAAGGTGGTGACAGCCAGGAGATGGCAGCTGGATGGTTACTAATAAAGCAATAAAAAATACTCCAATCATTAAACTAGGCCCTGGATTCAACCCTTTACATATATATACTCTAACCATTGAGTCTCTCCAGCCTATCTCACAGCAGAGGTGCCTGGGACCGACAGGGCCTGAAGTCTCGGTGAATAATAGCAGTACTCTGTCCAGAGTTCTTCCATTATACCACGTTTTTCACGAAATATTTCCTAATACCTCCTTATCATCCCAATCCTTACCCACTTCTGCCATCAACACGGCTCATTACCACCAATTCAGGAATCAGAGAAGCAATTGATCCAAAAAGTGAATGGAACCTGCTGAGAATTACTAGGGAGGCAAGTATTCTGTTTGTAGAGGGACCAAGTGAAAAGATAATAGGTTGGACACATACTGATGTAATTTAACTTGAATCTTTGGAAAATAAGAATCCCATTCAGTAAGTGATTCTAACATGTTTCTTTAGCATAACAGCCTAAGGTATGATCATGGGTCTAAAGTTTTAAAATTCTAAATATTTTTTTAATGTGGTTATAAACTTGAAACAGAACAGAAAGCTGTCAAGACCTATTTGTAACCTGATATTAGGAGCGGCTGACCAGGCAAGTCAGCCGTTGTATACAAAGCAGACAGTACACACTTTACAAACTATATAGATGTTTCCTCTTCATGTCTCCAGTGGTCCTGTCCAAAATCGATCTGCTGTGTCACATGTCACCGATCCATGTTAAGGGAAACACCCCTTTTTCTGTGAGAGTAGCCAGAAGCAGCAATGTGAAATAATTATACTGCAAACTTTTCTAATTTCAGCGATCTGTTTCTTGTTAAGCAAATGTCAAAACCCAGTTTTATACATTGATTCATCCGTTTTCTTGAGCGTTATGGGCTGAAAGTATGATTTTTAGGTGCTCCAAGTGTTCATAAGGAAGAATCTTAACACACATTTTGAAGTCTCATGCTGCTGTCAGGCAATTTGTCTCATATGGCATATGGATATTTTCCCCAAATTCCAGGAACTCTGTCTGACTGGAAAAATGTTTTGCCTAGGGCAGCTCATCTGCTCCAAAGGGAAGGGAAAGTTAGGTGGCACTGTAAAAATAAGTTGCTATGGAGCACTGCTTTATATGTACATAGAAATAAGTCAACAAAAAAATCAGTGTGGGTATTTCTCTTTATTCTGGAATTATCTACTTCCTTGGTCCTATTCAAACCTTCACAGAAAAGCCCTGTGGAAGCTCTCGTGTGTTAACAGAGTGTTGTTTTATTTGGTTGGTTTTTCCAAACATTTATTAAAGTATGTGTCCTCAGCATGTTAAAGTGTCCACTAAGAGGCTCAAGATTTAGTTTCTTCTGGCCAAGAGTGCCTCGCACATCGACATGTCCTGTGTTAGCGTTCTGGACTGATCATTTTCATGCACTTTCCTCTTCAGAGTTCTGAATGAATTGAGAACTCGACCCTAGAGTTAACTGGAGATCATCAACTTGAATGCTTGTGAAATTGAACTAGAGAACACTTTGAATGTGAAGTCAAAATAGGCTACTTCATATTTGCCCTCCTGTTGAAACCTTAGGACTCAAGGCCCAATTTGTTTTGCACACTGATTCTTACTCAGTCAGCCACAAGGAAAAGGCACCATTCCCATGAGACAGGGAATCCTGGAACTGCCCAGGAGTTTTTGACCTTTAACTTGCTAACTGCAATCAGGCAGGAACATGGATCGATGGATTGTGGCCTTCCTCCATTTCATCCATCAAATAAATCTCCCCTACCATGGGAGAAGCTATCTGCATCTGGAAGGAAGGGGAGAGGAGTTCTCAACAGTGATTTTGTCAGGGCAGAAGTCACTATCTATCACGTGGGGAGAGGAAAACATTGTTGTCTCTCTGCCCTTGTCATTGTGTAGAGCAGGATAATACAGCAAAGATAAGAGAGGATGGGGGCTCGGGATCCCGACTGTCTATGTTTAAATCTTCCTTCTGTCACTATCTGCGTGACTTTGGAAAGGTTCTTTTACCCTCTTTAGGTCTCAGTTTCTTCAGAACTAGTGTTGTTTTGAAGACTCAGAGAAGCAATGAGTTGAAGTTCTCAGCACAATGCCTGGGCAGCAAGGAATGCTACACACACACACTCACTGTCGCTAGTTACGTGAGTCTATTGAGCGGAAACTCCTTAATTCTGCTTCTGTAAGTGTCCTTCCTCACACTCATGCTTCTCTGTTTCAGGGATGGCACAAGGGATAAAAGAAAAGAAAAGAAAAGCAGCCAAATCAGTTGAAGCAGGATGATGCATAAAGATGAGCATCTTTCTGTCACAGTCTTCCAAAACTTGGGGGTCCGTTTCGTGTACGGGGGGGAGGGTGGGAAGAGTCACGTAAACTTACGTACCTAGCGCAGGTTCCATGCTCCATGAAAAGGCTGTGTAGGTTAAAGGGCCCCCAAATGTCGATATGCCAAAGAACGGGGCAGTAAGTCCAACTTGTTGACTTAGAGTTGAATAGAGAACTTCATACAGAAATAAACATTGTTTGCCTTCTAGACCACCTTCTTCTACCTACCCTCAGAGATGGACCTACGTGCTAGGGAAGGAGTGTGTGTGTGTGTGTGTGTGTGTGTGTGTGTGTGTGTGTGTTAGAACCCAATCTGAGTCCTTGGCTTTGAATTGAGGAACTCAGAATGGATACATCTGGCCTCCATCCTCTCTTCATCCACTTGAGGGGAGCTCGGACAGTGCTGTGACTAAGAGCAAGTCTGTGAGTCACATATGCCAGGATTTAGATCTCCAATCTGCCTCTTACATCTGAGAGACCTCAGGGAAATGATTTATTTTCTGTGAGTCCCTGTTGATTCATCTGTAATACTGAAATAATAATATTACTAAGGTTGCTGTAGTCAATAAATAGTAAGAGAACAAAGCACCTAATAGTGTTTGACCCATTGTAAGCAGGCAATAAATGTTGATTAGCATTTTATTTATAATGATAAATATAACTATTATGTTCTCCTCTCTCTATATATCCCCTTATTTTAAAGTTTGTGTTTATCATTTTTTATCACTTATTTTCTGCATTTTGATACATAGAATAGATTTGTTTGCTTTTCTTTTCACTGATGATTTGAAAAGCAAACGTTTATTTTAATCAACAGTGGTCACATTTATGTTTTCCAAAGACATTATTTTAAGTATTTTTTGGTGATTATTACAAGGCAGAACAATTGATTTCGTGAACTCATCCTAGAAAAAGTGCTAGCTACCTCGTTGCTAAATATCACTACCATCACCTTCAAAGTACTCCCCTTGGGAAACAATGCACTGATGCCAGCGCCTAGGCCACCCTTGAAAACAATTTTGGAATTCTTTTTTTGGAATGGCCACCAGAGATATCATAGTACCCAAACTCTGACAATTAAATTCATGAACTTGCCATCACGTGCTTACATTGGCTGAACCGTACAGACAACTGAGTAAGGTGTCATAACCTTGGCACTTCCAAAACCACTCCCCCTTAGGTAATATTTATAGTTCAGAATGTCTTGACTTGCTGCCCTCCTTTACCTCCCCAATCTTTATTAATACAGAGGGAGCCAAAAAAAGATATACACATTTTAAGAAAATGTATTAAAATTGTAATACTCAATAGATACTGATAACAAGAGAATGCAAGACATGTTTGACTTCTGCAGTTATAAGAGGTGCTCAAAGTGGTGACCATCAGCATCCAGACACTTCTGATTACGGTGAACTACTGCTTGAGCAACATTGACCCAAGTGTCCACTTGTATCACTGCGCATGACATTTCAATTTCTTTCTGAAGTACCGCCAGTGTAGCTGCTTTTCTATGGTACACCACACCCTTGAAGATCCCCCATGGATAGAGGTGAAGGGGTGTTAAGTCAGGAGAACATGGGGGAAACTGAAATACCACTTCAAGATGGTCTTGCGCTCCTCAAACAACAACCGTGCTTCTGCCATTTTCTTTGACTGTCCTGCCTGTCACAGGGTGACAATGGCATTCATTTGATTGATGCCATATTTTGAGTGAACATCATACTACACATTGCTGCTGCAGTTCAATTCAACTTCAAAAAGTAATACATAGATAATGTCGCTTAAATATGTATACTTTCTTTTGGCACTCTGGTAGAATCTGGGGATTCCACTGAGAATATTTTAAAACTAAACTAATATTTGTATAAAGTACATTTTCTTCATAAAACATAACATTTTTAGTTTCATAATCATATTAATAATTAGAAACAACTCTCTGTTTAACAGATTTAATGCCAACCACCAGTCTTAATACTCCTAAGTGCATAGTGGCAAGTTTGTGAACTTAATTGTCAGATTTTGGGTATGACAACAGCTCTGATGGCCATTCCAGAAAAAGAGTTCCAAAATTGCTTTGAAGGGTGACCTAGCTGCTGGCATTGGTGCATAGTTTCCCAAGGAGAATACTTTGAAGGTGATTGTAGAGATATTCAGCAATGAGGTATGTAGCACTTATTCTGGGATGAGTTTGCTAAATTAATTGTCAGACATGTGTGTATATATCTAAATATACATACATATATACGTGTATATATGTATGTGTATTTGTGTGTTTGTGTGTGTGTGCACGTGCACGTGTATTTAAACCCCGATATATCTAGAAATGTTTTTATACCAAAGACAACTGACTGAATATGACAACTTTACCCTACAACCTTTTTTTCCAAAACTGAGGACCTTGCCCTAGTCTGGTCTGGTTTGTGGAACTGAAGCTAATTCTGCAGGGGACATAGATTCTGGCCCTGTGTTGTTTTGTTTGCTACTGTGCGTCTGATGCCTCCCTGCCCTCACCCTGTCACAGCAACATGGAGGCGACAGGTGGGCATCCATGAGAAGTAAAGTTGTGGTTCTTTTTCTGTCACCCAAGCAGAAGGTGGCTTTGTCATAGAAGTTCAGCTATAACTTTACTTTTTACAATTCATATTTCACCTGGCTTGATGTCGTGAGTATTCACATTTGCTATAGAGAACAAATAGATTCGGCTTTAGCAGAAAATGGGAAATCTTTTCTTACAGTCAGAGAAAGGATCACAGGAGAAATGTGAGAATCAGCTCTCTATAGAGGAAACTATGAGACCCCATGAAGAAGTTCAGGTTCTAATTCTTTTTCATTCCTGGCCCTGTGTTTTCAAATAGAAGGGTTCACGATACATTGTTTTATTATTTTCTTAGATTAATTTAGTAATTCATATGTCACTTGGCCAACAAAAATAAATAAAACATAATCCTTGCCTTCAGGTTGCTTAAACTATGCCAAAGGAAAAGGGAAAAATTGCATAAAGAAGTTATAACTGATAAACATCAAATGTAAAAAGCATTTTACGGAGTCCAGGTTGCCTCTTGGTTGGCTTGGGGGTGAAGTGGGCTGTTCACAAGCACGTCCTCAACAAGGTCTCCGGACCTGGAAGCAACCGAGCGGAGGCTGGGTGACCATCAATCTGGGCTCCAAGGACCTTCCCGCTTCTGAGATTCTGTGAGAGTGAAAAATTTTAAATAATAGCATCTTGGGACACCCCCAACCTCAGCTTCCCCATCCTTGTAGCTAATCCAGTCTTCATGGGGGCTCCCTAAATCTCGAGCATTTTCACATCTCCACTACGAATGAAGCGCTTACATTTACTAGAATTATTTCTCTCCATGCACCTTCCTTCCTCTAAGAGGAGTCGCTTCCTGGAAGACAGGGGTGAGGGCCGGAGTTCTGGGTACCAGAAAAACGCGACAGGATGCCTGCCAGGGTGTGAGCCCCGGCTTCCTCAGGAGGGTGGAATGGGGAGAAGATCACTGTTTTCTTTAGATGCTTCCATCTAAGTGGATGTGTGGCCTCACCTATATAGGGTGTCCTTTCGTGATTAAGGAAGCCAGTGAAGGAAAAGGAAAGAATAAGAAGGAAAGGGCAGTTCTGCGCAGCCTCCTCTACCTGCCTGCCGTGCGCCTGGGCTCGCCTCCGGCCTCTTCTTTCCCGGTCCCCGACTTCACCGCGACAGGGCCGCACCCCTCACATGGCCACAACTCGGTTGCCTTCTGCTTACTCCGAGGCCACTCCCCACCCGCTGCGCGTTGTTCTTGTGTTTCCCGCCTGCGCCTCCCCGTGGGCAGGAGCTGCACACCACAGGGCAGCGCCGCCGTCCAGCAGGAGCGTCCCTGAACGGCCGGGAAGCAGGGCCTCAGGGCCTCCTGGCCGGCTCCGGGCCCAGCGCGGAACGTGGGGCCAAGGCCTGAGCTCCGGCCTCCCCTCGGGACCTTACAGAGCTTCCCAGCGGCCCGGAGCCCCAGTTCCCTCCGCTGCACCCCGATGTTGCCGAGTCAGGCCTGGCCCAGGCAGCACGATGAAGGGGCTGTGTTTGCCCTGGTGCCAGCCCTGCCGCCCTCGTCCAGGCCTTCGGGCCGCTCCCGGACCGTCCTGGGCACGTCCTTGGCCGGGCCCCCTTCCTCTTTTCTGCCCAGTCACCCGGAGGTCACTCCTCTTCTGTGACTGAAGCTGCAGGGGAAAGTGGGAGGTGGGAGGCGAGGCCCGGCAGGCAGGTGGCCCAGAGTTTTCTGAGCCTGGATTTCGCCCCGAACGCAGAGCGGGTGGGGAGCGTCAGGGACCAGCAGGGTGAGTCGCCAGAGCAGGCTGGACATGCCATGGCCGGTTGCCCACTTGGAAAATGAGCGTAAGGAAGACGGCTCACGGGGGCGAGTGGGGAGTTCATGAATCAGCGTGTGGCACAGAGCTGATGACCCCGTGTCAGCTCTGCCCCAGTGTACGGTGTCCAGCCCGGCCTGCGCTCCGATCATTCCTTCACAGCCCTGAGCTCATGCCTCAAGCTAAAGCAGAGGTGTGGCTTACCGGCGGGTGGGGTGACAGCTGTGCTTTCTCGCGGTGATGGCCTTCTGAGACTCCGCTCTGGCTTTTGTTATCTGACCCATTAGCAGCTGTAATGGAGAGAAAGAAGTGAATACTTGTGGATTTGTGGAGACTGCCCCTTACAAGACATTTGATACCATGTGAGTCTACAACTCTGCTTATGGGGGGATCTCTCATCACCTCCCCACAATCTGATCTTTGTCTCCTCAATCAAAAATGAGTATCTCGCGGAGCCCTTTCACCATGTCCATTAACAGACAGATGGATCTTAGAGTCTATCCCCCTGAGCATGGACGTTCCCCCGTCACACATCACTTAAGCCCGCGTCTGGCCAGTTACATTCTTCTTGGGAAGGACTACGGTGAGAGAAAAAGAAACTAGCGACAGAAGAGAAAGCCCCTGGGGAGGCTCAAATCTAGCCAAACACAGGACGCGGGACTACAGGGGGCTCAATCAATCCCGAATAAACCAGCGGTTTTATTTCTTTGTTCCAGTGCTTCTGAAATCCTAGGCTGAAGGGTCGGTTCGCTCTCCTCCAAGGAGCGTCCCATGAATGGGGGCACTTGGGAGGATGGGGATAAAGGACAAGGTCAGCCACGTGCAGTCCATGGCTTGCCCCTGCGTCTTGGCTTCATACAGCACCTGCTGAGTGTTATTTGCCGGGCACTCGGCTCCTCACCTCATCTTCATAGCCAGCCCACGAGGAAGGGGCCGTGGAGGCCTCCACCACAAAGGTGAGGACTGTGAGGCTCCACGGGCCTAGGAGACGAGGCCAGGGGCCCATGACCAGGGCAGGGCAGGGCTGTGGCATTCACAGGGTCCCGGCCCTGCTCTAACCCCTCCGCCACACCCCCTCCTCCACTGTCAGCTCACAGCGCGGCCCTGGACCACCCACTTCCCGGCTCTACTTCTGTGCAGCGTGAAGGGGATGAATAAAACGAGCTCCGTGTCCCCGTCTGCCGCCATGCCTTCACAGCTCTTTCGGGCTTGTGTCTTCTCCAGGGCAAAGGGAGATGAAATGGAGCCCACTGTTTAATTCCCAGTAAAGCTAGTGAGATCCCACACTCAGCATTAAATGTATAAACATTTGTTGGCAGCCCCAGACTGCCACAAAATCAGAATTTTTCCTATAAGTTGTCAGCCCCACCCACCCATCCAGCCCCCGCCCTTTGGTAAAAACCAAAGCTTTATAATGTTACAGATGGAAAAAGCCTCTATTTTTCCTCTTGTAACTCCCACCAGGCTGTACTCTAAAATGCTTTCCCTGGACACTCCTTTTCCATATTTTTTTTTCACCCTCAGCTCCCCACTTCCCCTGATGCCACAGGCAGGCTTGGACAAGACACCACTGAGTTATATTTATAAAAATAATATTCACTTTCCCCCTTACATCCAACGTGAAAGAGGAAGGAACTAACTTCACTGAAGCATGGAAAATAAAATTGGACATCACAGTTGCTGGTTCCAAAGCCCCAAACCAGTCCCTCACATTCTGCTGTGGTTGCAGAGTTGAAGGGAAAGAGGGGTGGCGTGGGGTGGGGATGCTATTTTTAAGTTTCTGTAAAGCATAGAGGAAAAGTGGAGAAATACATCCAGACCCCCATGTTTGTGCAGAAGATATCCAATTCCTCCATTCAATTGGACAGGAAGCTAATAGAATTTCTGCCTTCCTAAGCAGCTATTTCGAAAAGGGGAAAGCCACCTTACTGCAGGGAGGCACTCTCGTGCTGTTGGTGGGAAACTCCCAGTAAGTATATGGAAAGGAATCCGCAGCCAACGTACACAGCTTTAAATGTTACTTTAAATTCGGTTTTAAAGCGGGGATTTAGCTGCCATGATTAAAGCCTCTCATCTCTGACTCTGCAGATACAGACATATGCTGCTGAGGAGTTTAGACATCTATCACGGGCTTTAGATCGCTGCTAACCTTTCAGCTGCCTGTGGAGGTTTTAAAGATGTACGTGTCTGCTTTTCTCTCCCAAAATATGCAACATCGGATTTATCCAGTGGAAAATGGATGTCTTCCCATGGCAGGAAGTTTTTCTTGGATTGAATCAAAAAATAAAATTCTTAGGGTTTCTTTTTTTTTTTTCCCCTTTGGACTCAATTAGGATTATAAGTACAAAAATCTAACTCGAAATGGCTTAAATAATGATAATTTGTCAAGTTCCCTTCTCAGTGAGGGAGAAGTTCAAAGTTAGGGTGGTTTCAAAAGGGACTCGTTCAGTGGCTCAATGATATTGTCACGGACCTGGGGTCCCTCTGTCCCCTTCCTGCTTTGCCATCCTTAATCTATCAGCGATGTCCTCAGGCTCCCCTCCCTTATGGTAACAAGATGGCCATGGCGTGCCAGATGTCACATGCAGATACTGCATCTTCTAGAAGAAAAGGAGGGCTTCTCTTCTTGTGTATCTATTTTTGAAAGCAAGAAGGAAAACGTTTCCAGAAGCTTCCATATACTTTCTTCATGATTTGTAGCCCAGAGTTTCATCATAGTTTTATTACACGACCAAGGTCATTAAACCACCATGACAGACTTAGACCAATCAGGACCCTCACAAGATACATGACCTTGTAGTGGAGGGTGGACACCAAGTGTATACCCATTTTTCTAGGAAGTTGGCAGTTAGAAAGAAAAGAATGGAGGTTTCTAAGACAACCACTAGTGTGTGCGTCCTCATTGTGGGACACTTTGCTCGTACCCTGCATGATCTCACACATGCCGAGAGCTGCAGAGGGGCGAGTTCAGGAAATGTGGAGGGATTTGTTTTCTTATAGGTACCACAACTATTGTCCCAAAATTGCGTATTAGAGCAATGTAGATGGAAAATAATACAAAAACTGAGACTCCTGGGTCTAAAAAGTCCAGGATATGTAGGCACTCTACATTTCTTAATCAGAATAGAATAGTGGTTACATGCACGGATTTTAAAGCCACAGGGCTAGGGTTCACGTAATGCTTCTTCCACTTACTAGCTGCTAACTCTAATGTTATTTAACCCCATTGTGGGACTGACAATAGCACTTACTTCATTAGTGGGACAAAAGGAGTTAATACTGGAATGGGGTTTAGAACATTGTTTGCCAAGCAGAAATTGTTATGAAAATACAACGTGTAATTATTACCTTATCTCTCCATACACAAACAAATCCTTTAGAATCTCTATCCTTAGGCCAATGTGTATTTGAGAATATTTGCTGAACCAAGGAATAAATAAAACGTTTCTCCTTCTCAATCTTTTCCTGCACTGTATTTATCTTGACCAAAAGATAAATTAAAAATGTTTTCTTTCTGGTTATTTTTGTAAGACCACACAGTCCAACCAAAACTTAAGCAGATACTCTGAATTTCTTCTTATTTTTTATTTTAATTTAAGTATAGTTGTTATACACTGTTCCATTAGTTTCAGGTGAGCAGACTTAGTGAGGTGATCACATTGTAAGGTATACAAATGGTGAAATTCTACTAGAATGAAGGCTCCTGTGCGCAGTGGCCATATTTGTTTCCTGTGCTTCTGTCTCTCCCACTACTAGATACATGCCTGGCACATGTAAGTGCTCAGTATATGTTGTGATTTGTTTTTGAATGAATGAATGAATGAATGAACATGATAGCTCCGGTCTCACTCTTAAGATAGTTGTGATAAGTATGGTCCAAACACAGGTCCAAGGTAAAACTGGGTAAGTGGAACTATTTTCCTCTGAAAGATCTCTATTTTTTATCCTCAAATTCCTCCTGTGACCCAAACTTTACCCACTCCCATCTCCATCGTCCATCTTTCTACAATCCATCCCTATTTTCCACCGAACTTGAAAGTATCTAAAAATGAACAAATTCACAGCAAAGGGACAAAGGCAAAAAAGACTCAGGGCTGTCTTCTGCTTCTAGCTATGATGGAATAAGTAACACTAGATTTACCCTCTGTTGTTGGTCTCATTGTGTACCCTAAAAAAAAGTTAAAGTCCTGACCCCCCAGTACCTGTGAATGTGACCTTATTTGGAAATAGGGTCCTTGCAGATGATCAAGTTGAGATCAGGTCACTGGGGTGGACCCTAATCTGATATGTCTGAGTCCATATAAAAAGAAGAGATTTGGACACAGAAGCACTCACAGAAGAAAGAACATGTGAAGACATAAGGAGAATTCCATCTATAAGCCAAACAATGCCTGAAGCTACCAGCAGCCAGGACACAGGCATGGAGTGGCAGCTCCTTCAGAACCTCCAGAAAGAACCAACCCTGCTGACACCTTAGTTTTGGACTTCTAACCTCCAGAACTGTGAGACAATAAATTTCTGTTGTTTAAACCACCCAGTTGGTGGTACTTTGTTAGGGCAGCCCTAGTGAACTAATGTACCTTCCTGTTGAAAGCAACTATACAACTGGACAGAAGGTCCAGAGAACAGCTTTCAGGCATTTAGACAAAAGGCAGTGACAGGGCTGCGATCTTTGAGAGAAGGGAAACACATGAGATAAATGAAAGTTGAAAGAATTCATTACCCACAGAACTGCAATACAAGAAACATTAAAACAGATTCCTCAGGCTTAAGAGAGATGAGATTGAATGGCAACGAATCCACAGGAAAAATGAAGAGTACCAGAAATATTAAACATGTGGGTAAATGTAAAGACTTTCTTTTTTTTTTTTCTTCTCTTCTCTGAAATACATCAGACTGTTCGCATTTAAAAAAAAAAATAAATTATAGGGCTTGTTACATAAGTAGATATAAAATATACATTAAAAGCAGCAAAAAAATAAAAGGAGGTAGGATACAGGGAATTTTAGACTGGTAACATTTTTATAGTTTATGTAAAGTGCTACAATATGAACTCAAAGTACTCTGTGATAAGTTAATATTCATATTGTAATTATTGGAGGAACCACTTAAAAATAAAAAACAAGTATAGCTAAAAAAGCCAATAGAGAACAACAACAACAAAAAATAAGAGATATTAAATCTTACAGTGTATGTCTCTGAGCACAGTGTAATTACAAAGTAGGACAATTTTGTGACGTCATCCTAGAAAAAGCGCTACACGCCTCACTGCTGACTATCACTATGGTCACCCTCGAAGTGCTCCCCTTGGGAAGCTATGCACCGACACCAGTGCCTGGTCCACCCTTCAAAGCAATTTTGGAACTCTTTTTCTGGAGTGGCCATCAGAGCTGTCATTGTAACCTTGGCAAGGTTATGGCACCTTACAAGTTGTTTGTACGTGCTGCCAACGTAAGCCCACAGAGGCAAGTTCGCAAACTTAATTGTCAGATTTTGGGTATGATGACAGCTCTGATGGCCATTCCAGAAAGAAAGTTCCAAAATTCCTGTGAAGGCTGGACTAGGTGCTGGCATCAGTGCACAGCTTCCCAAGGGGAGTACTTCGAAGTTGATACTCAGCAGTGAGGGATGGAGCACTTTTTCTAGGATGAGTTCATGAAATTAACTGTCTGACCTCGTATGTTAGAAATCACATGATGCCAAAAATCCCAAATATTATGAAAATTAAGTAACACTTTTCTAAAGAATGCACAAATAAAAAGATAAATAACAAGGGTAATTAAAATATTTTAACTGAATGATATTAAAACTACAATATACAAAGTTATGAGATGTAGCTAAAGGAGCACTTTACTGGGAAATTTATACCATTAAGTGTTCACATTAGGCAAAAAGAAAGGTTTAAAATCAATTATCTAACTTTCTACCTTAAGAAGTTATTATAGAAAGAATAAACCTGAATAAAATAGAAGATATAAAATTTTTTTGAAAATATGAATAAAGTCAGTTTAACCTCTAGCAAAATTGATCAGGATGACAGAGGGAAGGAAGAAGGAGGGAGGCAAAGAGGGAGGGAGAGAAAGACAGAGAAAGAGAGATGGAAAAGCCTGAGGATCTAATGTAAAATATGGTGACCATATTTGATAGCCCTGTATTTTATATTTTACTGTATTTTGCCCCATATGATGTGCTCCCATGTATAAATTTTTGGCTCAAACTTTCAAAGAAAAAATTTTTCCTAGTAATTTTTTAATTCAAATTATCATTTGATTTATGTTTAGGTACTGTTTTTTGTATTATAAAGTAATTTTAGCATTTATCATATTTCTGGGTATTATTTTGCATATGTATATCATTATTGATTTCTAGAGTTACCCTTCTAACTCATAAGTATAAACAAAAGGATTAAACACATTTACATAGATACGGAGTTAGTATAACCCATCTGTAATGTGCATCCTTATTTTTCCCTCAAAAATTTAGATGAAAAAGTAAGCATTATACACAGTAAAATATGGTATATATATAAAAGACTCAAGGGGTTATCCCTAACATATGAGCATTTAAAAAAGTGAACCACCCTCCAACCAATGGCCTGTCTTTCTCCCTGTAAATGGTAGACGTGAGAGAGACGGTCCAGGGAGATGTTAAGTAGGAAAGTGGGGGTCGCAGTTGCAATGCCTCAGAAGAGGGGGTACCCTCCACTTGGTGTCTGTTCTGCTGTAAATCTCTGTCACTGTCCCTATAGTTGGCCTGATTATGAACAGACTCCGAACGACCCTAACAATTAAATCAGTCCCATCTGCCATGCTGGGGGGGCAGCATCCCAGGACCCATTCCCCCTTCCACTGTCGATCTTACTGCATCTTGTTTCTCTCTTTTTCTCTCTGGTATTTTTGTCTCAGCCCCTGAATTCCAAGAGCAGCAAATTATGTTTTGCTGAATTCAGACATTTATTCTTAAAATTTTTCCTAAGTGTCAACTTTGATTCTGGACTTCTCTATGAGGACATGTGTAGCTGGTTATTACAAACCCTTTGAAGATGGTGCTAATAACTCCAAGCAACCAAGAGCTCAGCAGCAAACAATGAAACACTCCCTGCTCTGAGGGTTCGACCCTTCCCACACAAATCCCCCCTATAGACTCCTTCAATCCTCAGGTAGATAGCAGTCTTCCCCTATTAAGTTTGCTGCTGAGCATTTATTTGGTATTTAATTTTATTTTGGATCAGAGGCTTCAAAGTTTTACTCCCCCCCCCTTTTTTTTGCTCAGTAAAACCCCCATTATCTCTTCATATAGATCTGTCATTGATATGGGTCTATAAATACACACAGCTTTGTTTATAAAGACATACAATACGTGCACCCGATCGCTATCTGTGTGTGTGCACACCAGGCTTATATTTGAAGAAACCTTTTCAGAGCCAAATTTGATACAGTGCAGAGGCAGCTGGTGGGTGGGGGGTAGTGGGGAGAAGCGCTGGTTATCAGTATAGAACGTCTCGGTGAGGCACAGATACTCTGAATGCCAAGTACCAAGTATTCACTGGGAATGAGAAGACAGAGGGTGCAGAAAAAAAAAGAGGGTGTGGGAGAGAGAGAGAGAGAGAGAGAGAGAGAGGCAGGCACACACCCATTCAGCCCCTCTTTTGTTTAGCTTTTTCTACTTGTAGGGACATGCTCAAAATGAAAAGTCTCAGTAGAGGGACCTCGCAGACTCGCTGTGCCAGACGATTGTCTCCTGGCGCCTACAAACACAGCTGTGTGAATGAGAGAGCCACTTGCTCCTAAGCAAAGCCTGAGCACTAAGTAGGGGAGAGAGGGCAGGAGAATAATTAAAATAAATTAGAGGGTGAGTGGGGGATGGGAGATCATGCCTGGTCCTGCTGCTCAGCCTGAGGCTCCACAGCTTGTCAGGGGCAGGGCCAGGCAGGATTCTTCCCAGAAGACAGTCTTCCCCAAACCATATCCCCCATCTGCTGCCAACAGTGAGGGCCACTTGTCCTCCTAGAGCAATACCACAGTCTGAGTGGCCCGTGGCACTAGGATCTGAAAGTCTTGCAAGTAAGTAGCCACAACTGCCAGTTTGCACATATTTTAAACAGTTGCACATATTTTTTTTTCTCAATCTTTCCTAGGCTATGAGGGTTTATTTCTTATTTTTTCAATTAAGTAGATCAGTGGTTGTCGGCCCAGGGTGATTTTGCCTCCAAAGGGACATTTAACGATGTCTGAAGATGGTTTTGTTTGTTACGTTTGAGGGTGGAGCATGTGTGTGTGCTACTGGCATCTAATGTAGAGCTGACAGATGAAATGCAAGACGCCCAGCTACATTTAAATTTTAAGTAAACAAAGAATAATTGTTTCAGTATTGGAATGTCCAAAATATTGCACAGGCCATACTTATTGGAAAAAATTATTCATTGTGCCTGTGAAATTCAGTCTTAACTGGGCTTCCTATATTTTTATTTGCTGGGTGCTACTGAACACCCTCAATGCACAGAATGTGTTCTCCTCACCAACAAATAATTATCCAGCCCAAAATGCCAATCAATAGGGTGTCCTGGATTTGTGTTCCCTCATCTCTCCACGGAATGGGCTGGGAGGTATTTGCAATGAGCTGAATGATGGTCGCTACAGGTATAAGGGACCTCTTTAAAGGTAGCCCAATCCCTGGAACCTGTAAATGTTAGCTTATTTGTAAAAGGGACCTTTGCAGCTGTGATTAAGTTAAAGATGTTGAGATAGGGAGATTATTTGGGATTACCCAGTGGGCTGTAAAAGCATCATCACAAGTGTTCTCATAAGACAGAGATGGACAGAGTGGCCACAGCTGCAGCCTGCAGAAGCTGAAAGAGGGAAGTAACGGGTTCTCCCCTGGGCCCTTCTGGCACCTCCATTTCAGATCAGTACAACTTATTTCCAGAACTGTGAGAGAGTACATTCCTATTGTGTTAAACCACCAAGTTTGGGATCATTTGTTACAGCAGCCACTGGACACTAATACGGCGCTCTACTGAGGATCGAAGCCTTTCAGGGACCAGTGATAGAACAAGGCCAGCCTCCTGGGTCCAGGAGAGGGAACCAGAAGCAGCATGGACTTTTTTGACATTCATCTTTGGGTCCTAATGCAGGACATTTCTAGTTGTGGGTCTTCAGCTCGGTTATGGTCTGTAGCAGAAAACTCAGTGACTCATCAGATCCCCCTGTAATTTTAAAGGAAATGTGTGTGTATCTAGGCCCATGTGAAGCCCATGTATAGAGCTGTAGAATGAAGTTGCTTAAGTGGAGGGGGGGTTAGCCTGCCTCCCAGCAACTGTCAGTCAATGCAGCTGTGGCCGGTGAGCTGGCTCTTGCGGGAGGAAGAATGTGTGCCATGTGGTCCCATCTAAGGCTTAGGACGTAGGTTGGGAGACAATGAGCTTTTGGTTCAGAGGGGGTAATATTTGTGTGTCATGTGTGTTTCGCGGAGGGCCAGTCACTTGGGGTCCTTTGTAAATATCTTACGAAGAGACCGAATTCCTGGGAATAACTGCACATTTCTTTGAAAGTCTCCAGAAATCCAGCTGTGCTCCCTGATGGATGACCAACAGCAGAAGGAGTACACACTTCCAAATGAAAAATAGGAAAACATGTGGAACGTGCCAAGTGTGATAAGAAGTTCTTAATCCGTTGCATAACAAGAAAACATCCGTGGTGGTTACAAGGCAATAAACGAAGCTGCCGTCCATCCCGGGTCTTCACCTCTGGCTGCACTCCCAACACTTCTCTTGCCTGTCATAGTTGAACTTGGACTTGGGTGTTTTTGCAAACAACTCACGGCAGTGCGATGGGCTTTGCTAAAGAGGAGTGTGCAGGCTCGACGTGGCCTCAGCTCAGACAGCTGGGTCCTGCTGGGCCTGAATATTCCTCGAAAAACAAGCAGGTGGCCAGAGTGCACTGAGTGGTCAGCCTCACCTCCCAGGGGCGGGATGCTCGGAGGCAAGGTCTGCCCCAGAAGGCCTCTGACATCGCTCACTGCTCTTGACCAGAAAGGCCAGGCTCTTTGGGTCAAACTCTAATGTCTTTGGAAAGGTTTTTCAACCCTGGGTTGAAATCTAGACTCTGTGTGCTACTGTTTTGCAACTTTGGATAAATTACTGTGCATCTCCCAAGGTTTCATTTTCCTTAAATGTAAAATTGGAAGAAAACCATCTACTTTATCGTATTGTGATGACTATGTGATAAAACATATATGAAATGCTTAGCACAGGGCAAGCTCAGTAAATACCAGCTATGATTAGATGCTTTGCTCAGGACACTGAGGAGTGATTGGAGAGGAGGAGGGTGAGAATTGTTGTGCTTTACTCGGTCTGTACAAGGAAACTTTCCATGTATATTATACTAGTATCCTTAATAATAGATACTACGAGGTTGTCCAAATTGGTCTGACAGTATGGAACGTTATTGTGCTGAGCAGCTGCCACTGGGCTTCATTTATAGGACCCCCACCTGTCACAAAGAATGCAAAACATGCTCCACAATAGCTGGGATCATGCCCTCTGTGTGTGTGTGTGTGTGTTTGCTGAAACTATCTGGACCCTTTCATTTTATGTTCAAGGCAGCTAACACTTTAATCCACAGCCTTTTTATCTTACGTGCCTGCAACTTGAAGACAACAGAGCTGTACAAAAGGGCAGTTGAAAACAGTTATTTCCCTTCATTCTCCTCTCAGCTTTCCACTCCTCACTGGTCAAACTCCTACAGTGCCCTCTGTACTCTGACGTCACAGACCGAGCCGCGTTTCTGGGGCAGGGCCGCTGGGGGAGAGGGTCTCGTCTTTGTCACATGTCATCTCCTACCAACAGAGCTGCAGGAGATTGTCCTTGCCTGTGCTCTTCCCAGCACACTCTGCCCACCTCTCTGCGTCCAGAATGCGAGGTAGAGGACACAAATCTGGCATTGCCTCCCCCTCCTCTGGTGATGCCCACTTCTCTAGGGTCGGACTTCTCCAATTTTGGCACTGGTGACATTTGGGAACAGACAACTCCTTGTCGTGAGGGCCGTCCTATTCATTGCAGGATGTTTAGCAGCATCCCTGGCCCCTACCCATTAGCCCCCCCTAAGTTCTGACAACCAAAAATGTCTAGAGAGACATTGTTAAGTCTCCCCCTGGGAGGCAGGATCGTCCCTGGTTCAGAGGCACTCTTCTAGGGCACGTTCAGCCTCTGAAGTGGCTCACAAGGTCCTGCATGCTTCGGTCCCCAGCTCTCTCCGTGGGTTCTCTGTCAGTGCTGCCCCTCTGGTCTGGGAGGTGGCAGCCAATGGAAACTCACTGTGCCTCCTTCACCTTTGCTCCCTCCAATTCTGAGTTGGAGGCTGGGTGTTTGTCCTGCCTGAGAGCTCATCCATTATACCAGCCTGCATGCTTTTCTGTAAGTGTTTCCTTTCCAACACCTCCCACTGGCCTGGAAGCATGGTGAGGACAGGGACCCCCGTCTTCTGTGCCCACTTCTGCGTCCCAGTAGCTAGCACAATGTCTGTTATAACATAGGTGCTCAGTAAACATTTACTTAATGTGCTCCTTGAAAAACCACTCTCCGGAAGAAAAGGTATTTTCCCCTTGGAGCCCTTTAATTTGTGGACCATAAGTAGGTCTCACTGACCTCTTTGTCCATACATTAGTGGATCTTAATTATAGGATGGATGTCCCGGATTTTAAGGTTGATTTCATCAATCCCCCCCCCTCCCCAACTTGATGCAAGTTTATGCTTGAGCACGCTGGGCAGACAATTGTCATTAGCTCTTAACACATGGTCATCAAAACATTTTTAAAGGAAAGAAAGGGGGGCTTGGAGCCAGCAAGTCCCAGGCCTGGCCTCTGAGCTCCTAAAAGGAGCAAAGCCAGTAAAGCAAGGAGTGGGATGGAAATCCAGCCCAGTGCAAACATAGTTAATAAGGGAGCCCTAGAGTATGAAAAGCTGCTGACAAGCATCAGGACTATTTAGTCTAGAGGAGAAGATTGAGAAGCAATCTGATAGTGGCACTTTAAACTACCTGTAGCCCGGGGCAGTTGCAGACAATTCAGATGGATGGTCTGTTTGAGGTGAGTGGACAGGCCTAAACTTGTGTCTACCAAGAGGGGATTGCTTGTGAAAAGAATTTAAGTAGGTATTTTCTAGGGTGTAATTTCAACTGAACTTTTGGAGCAAGTCTTAAGAGTAAAAAGTAAAACAAACTTTGCTTAGGGACTGTCCCCAAATTTCTCACTGATAGGCTATTTACTGGGGATTTTAGTTTGGGACTTAAATGAGAATTGCAGGCCATCTGGTTTTCCCCCTTAGCTGCAGACAAGGCAGTATGCAACTGAGGCCGATGTTTGCTGCTTCTTAAAACGCACACACGCACATGTACAGACTTGTACACAAACACACACACACACACACCCCTACCTTTAATACAGGGAAACACTGGTTCATGCTATTCTCATCAGAGATACTACCAAATGCCCCTCTTCTTCCCAGGTCCGTTTCACAATTGTTTCTTTTACTGCCACTTATATATCTGGTTGCCTTTATCTTTGTTACATGAATTACAGAATATTGAAAGAGAATTTTCAAGTCCTAGTTCAAGTTCTTCATTGTGTAGAAGATGAAGCTGAGGCACAGAGAGAATAAAGGTTCAGAGAGATTTAGAATATTTGGGCCTAGTAACTCTCAACAGTGTTCTCTACTTAAATAGAATAAAGAGCCAGCATAAAGAATCCGAGGGTCCTAGCAAGTTACGTCAGAGAACAAATGATGGAGCATTGAGGATTCCTCAGGTGTGAACAGGCTTTCTCAGCCAAGGTCTCAAGCAAAAAATGTAACCCTACAGGAAGTATTTTGAGTTAACTATTTTCTTGATTCTCCCAAAGATGGTACATACGTGTATCTAGTGCCATTCGAAATGCATAGAAGAGGAGTTTAATTAATGATGTACAATGAATGTCTTAAGTATGTGGGGGTTCATATTCTAGAGCAGGGACTGCCAAACTTTTTCTGTAAACATTTTCAGCCTTGTGAGCCCTATGGTCTCTGTTGCAAGTCCTCGACTCCGCTTTTGCAGTGCGAAAGCAGCCCTAGACCTCACATAAAGGAATGAGTGTGGCTGTGCTTCAGTCATACTTTATGTGCTAAAATAGGTGGTGGCCAGGTGTAGTCTGCAAGCAGGTATTTGTCCACTGCTGCTTCAGGAGGACTCTGAAGAGGGTTGAGTTCAAGCAACAGAATATACTTACACACGTTGAAGAAGAGGAGAATTATTCGAGGGCTCCTAGAATGACTCGGGCAGGAAAGGCCCTCGGGAAGCTGCAGGGGTCCATTTGCAGTGTCCCCAGGGTATCTCAACTAGGGAAAAGGAGCCAGTCCTAAGAGAGAGTGTCATTGGCCTTATTGGGTCATGAACCCATCACTGAGTGGGCAGTCCCATTGTGAGTGGGCAGCAGGGAGGAGAGGTGACTCCCCATGTGAAAACTGAGGAGCTCTAACAACAAGGGAAACTGGATGGGGGGGCCACCAGAAAATAATACATGTCACTACAGATACTTTTAACTACAAGGGTACATGTTCTTTCTGAATTGTGGCCTCAGGGCCTTGTAGAGAATGCTCAAAAGCAAACATAACAACTCTAAACTCAGCTGCAGCTTTAACTCCTAACCCAGATCCTAAAATCTTCAGCCCAAGAAGCATGAAATGGGGTCAGGAAAGAGTCCCCGGGAGCTTGCCCAAATTCCAAGCAGCCACACCTCGACGTCTCAATCTTCATGCCTAACAAGCACTAGATTAGCAACTCTGCAAAGGCAGAAACTAGGTCTGTTTTTCTCAACTTTGTAATGCTCAGAACCTCACATCATGTCAAACACCTTCTAGTTCATTCATTCAGTCTTTGATTCACTCATTCATCTACTTAACAAGTATTTGAGGGCTTTCTCTGTACCAGGCATTTAGTGAGATTCTGGGCATCCAATGACAGACTCAGTCCCTACCCTGGTAGAACCTAACATATTTGGGGGGTGGGGCAGGGAGATGGACTCTAAATTTTTAAAAAGTCCAATAAATGTGAAATTATAACTGGGATAAATGCTTCAAACTAACGGGAGAGGAATCCACCATACCTGCATGTAATAGAGATGTAAACACGGTAAGAGGAGGTCAGGGTAGGCTTTGCTAAGGAACTGATAGTTCTGCTGAGTTCAGAAGGAAGAGACTGAGTTGAGAAGAAGGTGAGGGAAATAATCGAGAAGAGCATCCTCAGTGAGGGGGCAGCACGTGCAAAATACACATTGTGGAGGGAAACATGACAGAAAGGTTGTGTGGCCAGAGCATAGAGATGACAGGAAACGAAGGTTCAGATGAGACCGGAAGAACGAGTGGGGCCCAAATGAGCAGGGCTTTGTAGGGCCAGGTTAACATTGTGCTTTTTATCCTGAGAGTCTTGGGAAGCAGAGTAGGGAGATACAATTCAGATTTATATATCAACGATATTAATAGATTGCCAATTGCAAAGTAGAAAATGGCTTGGAGAGGAGCAGGAGTAGATACTAGATAAAGAGACCACTTAGTAAGCTCTTGGTGAAGTCTTAATTGGAGATGGTGATAATGGAGAGGAAGATCAGTGGATGGATTGGAAGGATCCTTAAAAGGTAGAAGAAATTGAATTGGCAAATGAATTGCAGGTGGGGGACGCAAAAGAGGGCGGAATAAGTAACAGCTGCTAGAATTATCAGTACGCATTAAATATTTGTTGACTCATTGAAGGAATCCTTGGCCCCAAGTCTAAACACACACACACCCTTAAAATAGTTTCCTTGTTTAAGGCATGAATTTAAGGCTCACCGATCCCTCTAGCAATTTGTCAAGGCTCTCCTAGAACAGCTCCTTTTCCGAGCAACTGCCATACCTCGCCCTGCTCCCTCCTCTGGATCCGTCCCTACTGCTGTAATGCAGGACCAGCTGCAGAAGGCGTGGAGAGCTGACAAGCACTTCGAGGGCGTGGGCTGAATCTCACTCACCACGTCTTACCTGTCCAGTAGCCGGTAAATCGCAGGGACCAGAAAGGTTGTTCACTTCGTTGAACTGAGTTGGAGATCTGGATCTTTCTCTCAGAGCCTCTAGTTGGATTCGGTCAATAAGACAGAAAGGTATTTTTTAAAAATAAAAAGAGCAAAGCAATCAGACTAAGGAACCAAGCCAAATCAAGAGCTGGGGGGTGTGACAAAGGCTATGAGTGGACCAGGAGTGCTCCCAAAGTTTTCCAAGTGGGGCTCAAAGCTCCCCGAGAACACTGTGTAAACACTGCATTGCGAGCTCTCTTTGTGTGTTGCCACTTTGAAAATGCCTCATATAACGCTGTTTTGAATGGGTTTATGAACCCCTTGGGTTGGTCCTGGCAATTTCTCAAGGTTTACCTTGTGGAGAGGAGCAGGAACAGCTTTAATGAAGATGGGGGGAATGGAATCAGTGCATGAAAGGCAGGCCATGTGAGTGCTGGCTCAGGAGAGCTGAGAGGGGCAGTGTGGTATGATGCACAGAACACATACAGACCCATCCTCAGATCTCGTCCTTAATCTTGAAAACCTGTCTCTTTACTGAGCTGGGTGCCCTAAGGCAGGTTGCTCAGCTGCTCTCCCTCCCAGTTATAATAATAATAACAGCATCCCCTACTTTCTAGTGTGTGTATGTGAGAGACAAATAAGAAAAAATACTTGAAATTGTGTGTTTTGGAAACTAAAGCACTGGTATGTATTTCATTTTTCTGGGGCCCTCCACCGAGCATCAGAATGTGGGTGGGGTCACAAAATTAGGTTGTTTTTTTGAAAGACCCCAGGGTTATTCTGCTAGATTGCCAGTTTTGAAAATTATTCCTCCAAGCTTCTAGGAAAGAAAAAAGAGTAATTTATGAGGTTGTTGGCAAGATATGGGAGAAAAGGAATACAGGCTCAGTCCTACAGCGTTCACAGATAAAAGGGACCGATAAACACTCCCAATTACCCCTTAGCCTGTCCCTATTTTTAGATGCTCCGTGGAACCTGCAGGGTAAAGCCTTCATCCTTCAATGCTGATTAATGGGAATCTTGGCGTGCAGCTCCCTCCTCACTTATCCCTCAGATCTGGTTCCCCCAGGACATGGACTGAGATGGTGAGGTGGCACATCATTGTGGCATGCACTCAGAATCAACATCTGAGAAGTGAAGGACCCAGGACGGGGCAGAGGGAAAAGTGAAGGACCCAGGATGGTACAGAGGCAACCAGGGCTCGGCTGATCCCACGTAGAGCTCAGGACCTGCTGGGGGCCCTGCAGATGTGCCCCCATCAAGGCAAAGGAACCAGGCACTGGGAAAGAGTATGGCCTCAGGTGACAAAATTCCCAGAGGTCACCTGTGTACTCTCAGAGGCCAGCACTCAGCAACTGGGGGATGGTGCTTCAGTCCAGAAAGGATGTGCGCCGCACAGCACAGCCTTCACCACAGCCTCCCTGCTGCCTAAAGCTCTGCTGGGAGCCCACCTTCCCATTATTCAGAAACCTTCTGTGGGTCCCCCACTGTCCACCAAAGAGGCTGGCATTCAGAATTCAGCACAATCTATACCTGAACTCTGCTTTAGACTATTTCCCACTACTTCCCTTTTTATTCCAGGGAAGCTGGATGCTGCCCTTCTCGGATGACTAATCCACACTTTCTCCTGCATCTTGAACCACTTAGCTCTTACCCTCTTTCTCACTCATTTCCCACCATTCTTCAAGGTACATGTAATGGACAATTAAATTTTTTTGACAATCTATAACTTTCCCTTTTCTTCTGGTAACAATATATATACACCCTTGGCAACTCCCATTCTCTCTCTCTCTCTCTCTCTCTCACACACACACACACACACACACACACACACACACACCTCTATTTTGTGCATAGATTATCTTGGCCAGAGATATTAGCATATGACAAGATTCTAACCAAATGTGGAAAGAGAAAAAAAATAAATAAATAATGTATTTACTTAGAAAATAAACTTTTCCAAATTACTCACTATGTCAAAATCCTGTGAAAATAATCATAGGGTGTGGATGTAAGAAGTTTAGGTCTTTCAGGTTGATTTCCATACACTAAGCGCCCTCCTCCCCCACCCCATTTTTACTAGGTCTCTAGTCTAAGAAGGCTAAGTCAAATGTTTTTATAGTTTCCACTATTCTAAAAAAAAAAAAAAGGAAAATAACCAGCCTGTGACCAGGGCGCTGGGCTTAGAGCAGGGAACTGAGTTAGGTTTGTATGTTCTCCCAGTGGGAAGAGGAATGCCTTGAGCAGGTCAGCTTCCTCCTCTGGACTTGTATCTCTCCATGTCTAAGAGGAGGGGACACCAACCACTGATGTTCCTTGTAGTCCTCGAAGTCCATGCTCATAAGAACAGGACTCAGAATCAACATCTGAGAAGTGAAGGACCCAGGACGGGGCAGAAGGAGAAGTGAAGGACCCAGGACAGGGTAGAAGAAGTGAGGAACCCAGGACGGGGCAGAAGGAGAAGTGAAGAACCCAAGACAGGGCAGAAGAAGCGAGGAACCCAGGATGGGGCAGATGAAGTGAGGGACCCAGGACAGGGCAGAAGGAGAAGTGAAGGACCCAAGATCAACAAGGGCCTCGGCTGACCCCATGTAGAGCTCAGGACCGGGGGGCCCCTGCAGATGTGCCCCCATCAAGGCAAAGGAACTAGGCACTGGGGAAGGGTATGGCCTCAGGAAGGGAATGGAAGCTTCCCCACTTCTGGCTCTGCCTGCCCTCCTGCCCTCTTGTCCTACAGGAGACAGTTTTATTAAACACTTTACAGTGTCTTCACTGAGCCATGTTCTCTTGCTCCCAGGCCTCGAGCACTGTCCTTTCCCAAGTCACTTTTTCTTGGACTGATTGGGCCCCGTGAATCCTGTGGACGTTGATTTATATTATGGCACTGTCTCTAGAAAATGTCCCTTGACCACTTGGATTAGTCCATGCTAGGTACTCCCGTAGCATTCTGTACTATCAATGAGTATATCTCACTTTATATATTTGCTTATTTAATTGTGTTTATCCTCCACCCTCACTCCCAAGACTATAATTTCTGAAAGAGCAGGAACATATGGTAGAAACATAAAAATTGACACTTGGATGAATTAATTAATTGATGAACAAATGAGACATAAACCAACAAACAAGCAGTGGGATACTGACAATTATTTCCTTCTGGTCCTAATTTTTAATTCAGATATTTATGCATCATTTTCTCACCAAGGGACAGATGTTCACATCCAACCCATGAATTGTCGTTGAGAAAGGTCATTAACTCCACCAGGGGGAAACGACTCTGACTGCAGCTTTCACCTCCTTTGACTTTCCAAGAACTGCTTTGAGTACATTCTGTTTTCGAAGACTGCCTCTCCCTGCCTTCCAAAAACCTCTTCCAGCCTGTCCAGCTCATCCCTGGCCCTGCTTGCGGGGCGATACTGAGCCCTCCCATCTCTGAGCCAGTTCTAGCAGAGGAGCAGAGACTGGAAGAAGCAGGATTTGATATTCTTGGCCTCTGGATGCTCTCTGATTATTATTTTTTTAATATCCTGAGAACAGTTGAGGATGCAGCAAATTAGGGGAAAGTCATGAGATACAAGCCATAGCTGAGCTTCTCTCTGCTGTAGGCATTCCCGGGAGGAAGGAATCTGGACACATCCTTCAGGATAACAGGGTAGGACATGTTTCTGCTTAGTGTGGAGGAGCCAAACCAGCAGCAGTCCCTTCAACTCTCTTCACCCCACTTATTAGTAGAAACTGAGTTAGGTGACATCTGGAAGAAAGACCCAATCACTGAAGGTAACAGTACTTTGTGACACCTTCCCAATAAATACATTCATGTTCTTATTCTCTTCATGTATGTACTTAGAATCTGTTTCAGAATCATAAAGTATCCTGCCTTCTCCCATCCCCCCCCAATTAAATGATTGTTAATCATTGAAATCCCAAATCCAAGCTTTGAGCTTTTGATAGTCAAGGTTGAAGTCCCAACTGTGTTGATTCCCTCACCCCAGGACATTAGGGAAGTCCCTCTCTTGACCTCTCAAGCATTTGGTAAATAGTAAACATGATAGCAGAGGTGAAAAAGCCTGACACATGCTAACACAAAGTGGGTTCTGAGTTCACACTTATCCATTCAGTCACTTACACGGATGATCGGGGACAGTCCCTGTTTATGTCTGTTGTGTAGACTCATTATAACCAGTGTTCACTTTCTTCTAAAACGTGTCCCATTTATATGATAAACTTTATGGTCATCCTAGTTATGACTCAGAATTAAATGTGATTCATTTTTAGTTGTTCACTAGAGGATTGCTCCGAAGCAATGGCGTCTGTTATTTCCATACCTCCCCGAGAGCACTCACTTGCTTTCGTCTTTCTGTCCTTCTCGCCTCCCTTTCTTAAGCCAAAGGCAGTTTTACATACTTTCCGTTCACTTATCCTGGGAGGAACACTGTTGAGATCAGAAAAAGTAATATAGAAATCACCCCACCCTCAATCTATTGGCCAGGTCCAATTATCTTTTTTTTTCTTCCACATTTATTTCTAAGGAAGTCACTTAGATCCCTTAAAACAAAGTCCAGAACATTTCAGAGTTCTCTGAGGCTAACAAATGACCATGTAGCCCAAGAAGGAAAGGCAGGACAAATGGCAGGTTCTTGGAGAATCCAACCTAACATTTCCTACAGCATGATTCAGGCATGAATGACAATCAGCAAGTACTAAAGGAAGAAAGCCCTAAGTTAGGGAAATATAGCAGCATCTTCACCAGTCCAGGATGGTCATCCAAATATAGAAAATGCCCTGGACACATATCTGCCCCATTACTTCAGCCTGCTCAGGAGGAGTTGTAATAGCAGACCACATTTTTATTTGAAAGAACCCAAGGAACCATTAGGTTGAACAAAGGTTCAAATGATATATTTTGATGGAGAAGATGGAGGTTATAGTTTGTATAGCATCATTCTAGAATGTATAGCTAGATAAATGACATGGTGATGTTTTACCTTTCAATCTTAGCCTCCATACAGTGCTTTATATATTGTTCTGATGCTCCCACACCACAAGCATATAAGGGGGGACCCCCAAAAACCCAGAATTCATTTATAAAAATTGTGTATTTATTCTCACAAGTTTAAACTTTAGTCATCTTCAAAGTACTCTTTGTCTGATGCAATACACCAGTAAAGATCCTTTTGCCACTGCTCAAAACAGTTTTTGAATGTGTCGATTTTGACACCCTTTAGTGCTTCTGTCATTTTTTGTTTTACCTCTTCCACATCAGCAAAATGTTTCCCTTTAGGACTTTTTGCATCCAAGAAAACAAGAAAGACACTTGGGGTGAGATTGGGTGAATAGGGAGGGTGGGGCACAGGGGTCATGCCAGTTTGAGACGGGGTGGGCAGGTGTGTTGTCATGGTGGAAGAACCAGTCATCTGTTTGCCACAAATCAAGACATTTCTTCTGTATATTGTGACACAAACTTTCAGACAAAATCTTTGGTTGACTGTTTGACCCAGAGAAACAAGTTCTGAGTGCACAATTTCTCTCAAATCAAAGAAAGATAATTCCTGGGGTTTTATTGTTGTTGTTTTGTTTCGTTTTGTTTTTGCCACCCCTCATACATTGCTTTCATCAGAGACTGACACATTCTTCTCTCATCATTTTTTATTTCAATTTTGTTCCTTACGCTTTCTAATATGATTTGTTGACTGCAGTCTACAGTCCCTTTTTCAATGACCCACTCTGCATAGCATTGGGTCAGTGTGTGGCACCGGGTCACCTCTGGACCAGAGCAATGCAGGTCAAATTCAGAGTGTCCTGCCTACGCTGAGTCCCTCTTCTCCCGACACCTTCTTAAGGTGGGGCCGATCTTCCTGTCTCTCCGTGTACTTCTCCAAATGAAACGTAGGCACTCCTGCTACCAGAAATTTACAATATTAATAACAATTATGATTAAAAATCCCAAAGGAAGGTCTGCAAAGAGCAGACAGATCCTGTTTACCATGTGGTGTGTTTTCTATGCAAACGTGGAAGGGCAATAGAGCAGAAACCAAGCATAAGATGTGATTTAGTGTCGCCTGCCTCTCCGGGCCTTGGGAAGTAAAGCGGGCCTGCGTGTTCGCTTGCGGCTGCGGTAGGGAGCATGGGCTGCCCGCGCCGCAGTGAGCAATGCGCCCGCTGGACCCGGTGGACTGAGGTGCAGCTGTGCTCTCACCGCGTGGGGACTCATGACCGCACAAAGACACAAATTGTAAGTTGATGACTTCATATGGAAACTATGACACCATGACCTAAGGTGAACAAAAAAGGACTGTTGGAGACGAGGTACATGAGCTGGCAAAACGGACAACGGGAAGCCAAGGCCCATTTCCAGAAGTCTGCAGGTGGCGCCTCGGCAGTTTGGAAGAGGCTCCAGAACGGAACGTATCTCCAGGAAATGGTGAGAGGGAGAGAGGAAAGAAGGAAGGAAGGAAGGAAGGAAGGAAGGAAGGAAGAGAGAGACAAAGAAAGAAAGAAAGAAAGAAAGAAAGAAAGAAAGAAAGAAAGAAAGAAAGAGAGAAAGAAAGAAAGAAAGAAAGAAAGAGAGAAAGAAAGAAAGAAAGAAAGAAAGAAAGAAAGAAAGAAAGAAAGAAAGAGAAAGAGAGAGAGAAAGAAGCAAGCAAAGAAGGAGGAGGAGGAGGAGGAGGAGGAGGAGGAAGGAAGGAAGGAAGAAACCCACCCTAAAGTGCTCCAGCCAAAGCTCTGACACATTTGGCCTCATAGGAAGTGCCACAATTGTCTGTCACACATTTTCTTCTATAATATACATTCTTTTAATTAAAAGGTTTCATTTCAAATGGGTCAGCTGACCCTGTGAACGGTTATCTCTTCTCTCTCAACAGGAGTGAAAGCCTCTCTTTGTCAGGTGACTGTTTTCAAAGTTCATACCTACCAATGGGGAAGGTGGTTACTACAGTTTAGTTAATCCTCCTTGAGATTGTCTACTCCTCACTAATTGGAATTTCTTTCTAATATGTAATCTGCTCTCAGTTTATTTTAGCATATCTCACTCAACTAGTTCAAAAAAATAAGAGAGGAACATACTATGCTATGGCTACTTATAATTCAGGCAGATACACTTTAAAAACTATGATCTCACACAACCAGACAGTCCTTTGTCACTGACATGTGTGACTTAAGGTCCACTCAATGAACATCACTGAAGCTCAGTTTCCCCATTTACAAAGATAATAAGACTGGTCCTACCTATCTTATGTGACTATTTTGATAACTCAATATAAATAATACAAAACTGATTATAAAAGTATAAAATGTGTTTGCAAATGCAAACAAAGGGTATGACTTAAGAACAGCAAAGACTGACTCATTACTGATTCAATCGTTGAATTAAAAGATCCACTTTTTAGAAATTTAAAAATTAGTAAAGGAATCTCCTGCAAGTCTTCCTTTACCAGAAATAACATAAAATAAAACGTGCTTCCAAAACATATTCTTCGACTCACATTCCATTTTGCCCACTCTGAAAATTATTAAAAAAAATTAAATTTCAGTTGTGGGATAAACATTTCAACTCTACCTGAAAAGGTAAATGTCTGTTTCCATGAAGCGATCCCAATTTCAATGTCCTCATCAGAGGCATAAGCCATCATTCTCCACTTGGAAGACAGGGGAATAAATTCTGACACAGGATGGAAACTTAAGAGGTTGACAACTCACAAAGATTCTTTATTTTCAAAAAAAGCTATACTGAGAATATTATTGGCAAACAAAACTCTATGTCTGTGTGTATGTGGATATGAGTAGGTGCAAAAGTGCATTTTCCCATTTAGGATAAAAGTAAATAATGATGTGAAAACAGTAAGTAACTTTTACTTTTCCAATGTAGTTAGAGAAAAGCATGGCTGACTTCAGAGAAAGGGACACCAAGGAAAACTGTAAGAGGGAAAAAAAGAAGCACCAGTTTACTTGGGTTTAATTGCTGATTTCAGTGACTGTAGATTTTGTTGGGTGCCTTCCCACCATTGTACCCCTTTCCTTCTTTCTAATAGGACCCTGCTGGGTTCAGACATCATATCCTTCTCCACGAAGCCACATCACAAGCCTGGTGATCCCATTCTCTTGAGACAGACTTCTGTGACCCTGCCAGGGGTCCTCATGCTGTTATTGCGTGGCTGAAGAGCCAACCCTGGAATTGTCCTCCTTCCGGATTGCTTCTTGTATGAGTTATAAACATCCTTATATTTGAGTTGGGGGTTTCTATAGTTGGCAGCCAATGTTATCCTAACTGATTCATTCTTCTTCTTTGCTTAAAAGTTGGTGCTGACACTGTGATGGCCTTGAAAGGAGACTGAATGAATGTGAGATGAGCGGGCTGAGTTGGTGCCGTGTAAGCATTAATGCATCAGAGTTGTCAAATGGATTTAATGCCTTCTAGCATCCTGCTAGATTCTGGACCCAATTTCTCTTCTTTGTAAGCCCAGGATCTGGATCTAATGCTCCTATAATATCAAGTGTATGGCGCTGTATTCTTACAAGCCATGAAGTATACACACGCGTACAGCGTTCTGAGTCATCATTTCTCCCACAAAAGAACCTCTGCTTGTTTGTGTCTCGAATTGCTTATTTGCAATGATGTACTTGTTGCACATGTAGTTTTCCGAACCCATTTAATGTAAAAAGGAATGCTTCAGAGCACTGTATCTTGGCTTAATTAGGACATTCTAAATGGATTATTGTTTTCCATAAAGTACCTGTTAAGTACTAGGCATAGTGACAATGGCTTTAGGAGATCTAAAATACAAAAAGACAATTTTTTTTTGTCTTCAAAAGGCCTATAATTGAAGAGAAAAGACATATAAACAGATAGTTGTTGTTGAAGTAAACTTGTACCCTATCAGTGGCACGAATGAGGAACTCATACGAGAAGCTGGGGGTGAACAACTTAAGTCGGTGTTATCAATCAAGTTTCCATGAAGGCATGGAATGTGAACTGCACCTCAAAAAACATGTAGGCTTATAATAAACAGTGGGAATCTGAGCAGGGGCACTATAGACAGAACAGCATTGATCTGGCGTGAGTAACCTGCCAGGCGTGTTCACCCATAGGCCTGATCAGATGTTAAAATGACCCAGAACTGGAGGGCATGGCTGAAATATTTGGATGACAGAAACCAGACTCCCAAATATCTTCACAGGTTAGAGTGATAGACTGAATCTAATGTGCTGGAAATGAACTGGGCTAAATGTAGCATTTTGTATTTGATTGTTAAAGGGGAAAATGTTCACAATCACAACTGCTCATGGGAAAAGGACCTTGTTGGATATAAGCTCCATAGAACCAACAGCATCATTGCCAAAACAAAACAAAACAAAACAAAAAAGCAGCCAAGACACCCCAGGTCATTTTTCTCTCCAAAACTATAGGATCTCTTTCCTTTTTGTTCACAAGTGATTGTATTAGTTTCCCATTGTCACCATAATAAATTGCCACATATTTAGTGGCTTAAAAGAATACAAAATTATTTTCTTACGGTTCTGGAGGTCAGAGTCCAGTGCAGGTCTCCCCAGACTAAAGTCCAGGTGTTGGCATCCTGCATTGTTTCCGGGGCTTTCTGGGGGAATCACTGTCTGTTTGTTCAGGTCATTAGTGAAATTCCATTCTTTGGGTTTGAAGGACCAAAGAGCTGGTTTTCTTGCTGGCTGTAAATTGGTGGCTATTCCCAGCTGCTGGAGGCTATTACATTCCTTGGCTCTGGTCCCCTTCCTCCGCCTTCAAAGCCAGCAAGGGCAGGTTGAGTCCTTCTCACGCCACATCTTTCTGACGCTTCTTCTATCATTGCATCTCTTTCTTTACCACCAGGAAAGATTCTCTGCTTTTAAGGACTTATGTTGTTAGATTGGCTCGACCTGGATAATCCAGGATAATTGCCTAATCTCAAGGTCTATAGCCTTAGTCACATCTGCAATGTCCCTTTGCCATGTAAGGCAATATAGTCACAGTATTGGGAATTAAGGCATGAGCATCTTTGGGAGGTCATTATACTGTCCTTTCATCTAAACTGCTATGCTCAATGTTGGGTGCCACCCATGGCCAGACATTGATAAACTGGGGCAGATGTATGTGAGAGTGACCACAGTGGTTAAAAAAATTTAGAACTGTATCACATAAGGAGTATTTGAGAGACTGGAAACATCTTCCCTGGACATTTAGGAGTCAGAGGAAGCATGCTGGCTGTTTCAAATAATCTTAATGCTTTGTACATAAAATTGGTTTATTGTATGTTACACAGCATGTATAGCAGGATCAAGGAAAAGGAAATACATTTTAGCTCAATATAGTCAATGTGTTTGCTAGTCTCCAAAAATGACCCTGATAATCTGAGCCATGCCTCTTGGTATTCATGCCCTTATGTAGCACCCCTCACCCCATATTGAACTTGGGCAGGCCTATGACTTGCATTAACCTGTAGAATGCAGCAGAAGTGACCATGTAGGACTTCTGAGTCCAGTCATTGAGAAACCCTGACACCTTGCATTTTCATACTTTGATGAACTCTGAGCCATCATGTCTTACTACCTGCTGGGGAGACCATGTGGAAAGACCATGTCAGAGGCCAGGGGAAGAGGAGAGGACCTAAGAATACATGGAGAGAGAAAGAATCTTTATTGTCCCAGTGGAACCTCCATTTAACTACAACCACATAAGACCCCAAGCAAGATTAACAGTACTGTTCAGCTGAGCGCAACTAAATTACAAACCCACAGAATATGAGCTAAGCCAATGGCTGTTATTTCAAGCCACTAAGTTTTGGAGTGATTTGTTATGTACCAAAGGCTAACTGATACACCTGCTCAGCTAATTGTATGTGCATGTTTGTGCATATGTCCAAGCATATCTTGAGTTTTTCACCTTATAAACCAGAGTTTGCTGTTTTTAAACTTTAATTGCAAAATAACACCATTGGCTCTCACAAATCATTTCAGCTTCCTGCCAGCGTTGTGCTTGATCTAATGTGTTGTTTACAGACATATGCGTATGTATATTTGCTTTTTCTGACCTGGTGATTTCCTTGATTACCCAAATGTATGGAACACTCTTAGTCATTTTTCTGTCACAATTCATCTATCTTTAAAACAAAAACAAAACTTAAGTATATCTCAACTGGAACATAAATCAATAATTAAAAACAGATGGTTTAAAGAGTATGCGTCAAACAAGTGAAAATACACAAAATAATGAAAGAGAAGCAGAGAAACCAGAAATCCTCCAAAGTTTTTATGGACACAGTATTGCCACAGAGACTCTGTGATGAACTTGACAGCAGTAGGAAAGAAGGTGGAAGTCATGGGGAGTTGTTCAATGGGTTTAAAGTTTCAGTCATGCAAGATCAATAAAATTGAGAGTTCTGCCATGCAATGTAATGCCTATAGCAAACCATACTGTTTTGTACACTGAAAAATTTAAGAGAATAGATTTCAAGTTGAGTGTTCTTACCACAAAAAAAGAGGGGGCAGGAGGAAATTTTTAGAGGTGATGGATATGTTTATTTATTATCTTGATAATGGTGATGGTTTCATGAGTGTGTGAAATATGTTAAAACCTATAAAATTATATATATTCAATATGTGTAGTGTTTTTATATATCAGTTACACTCTAATAAAGCTGTTTAAAAAAGCAATTTTGAATTATAATTCTCCAAAGTTTTAGACATCTGAGACAAGAGAAGACACATGTGCAAATCAGTATCAATAATGACTATTTTGAACACAATATTGATTATTGCTGGGGTCCAAGAAGAGTACTTTAAGCACAGCACATTTTCGAAAGCTGACAACAATCCTATATGTCAGATACTATTATAGTCTGTGTTTTGCAGATAAGGACATCACCACTAAAGCAAATTTTTTGATTGTATATCAATTATATACATTTTTGTGGGCTTTTTATAGATCAGTTCTAGGATCACTTTGGTTAGAAAAGCTCAAATAATTTTAAAAAGTACATGGTGAAGTTGTGCACTGTGGCATGCCAGAATCTATTTGGGATGAGGGAAGAAGCATCTAAGTGGAAAAAGTGTCCTTATCAAAAAACACGATTAAATATTCTAAAAAGACAATTTGAATAACCACCAACAAGAGTCTTTGTCTTATAGTTCAATGAATGCATGGATTTTAGTGATTTTACTGTTTTATTGAGTTTTTTTGTGTTGGTTTATTTACGGTGATGATGTGTACAAACAAAAAGAAATCTGTGGTGTAGGGAAAAGTGGTAGGAACACTACAGTAGTGAGAAAGACAAGGCTCAGCTCTTTAAGCACACTGCCATTTACTCTTCAAAAATATCTTTTCAAATAGGTGCAGCACCCTGTATATTTTAGGTAGCCAGAAACTATGCAAGATACAGTCAAATCCTCTATTTCATTCATTCCTCACAAGCATCCTGCAAGATGGGTGGCATTATTTTTTAAAATAAATACAACGAGCTCTGAGAGGTTAAGTGATATGTTCAAGTATTTTCAAGTAGAATGAAGTGGAGCTGGAATTTTGGCTCTCATCTTCCTGATCTTGCACATTTTATTGCATCCTTGTACCTGGAAACTAATAGGATGTACCAGTAGTGATGGCAGGAGAACAAAAATGGGCTGGGTATCTTCAACTTCTCAGCCTCAAGTTTATGATGACTAAAAGTAAGACTTCAAATAAGACAACCTTATAGAACTTTGTATTTGAAGGAGTAGGTGTGATGAGACAGGATGTCTTTTCCAAAATGGCTTACATTAATTTAGCATTGCCATCAGCAAAAGAAAGCAATATGGAAGTAAAATTTAGGTCGTTTCGTTAAACTCCATCAATCTCTGGGATAAAGATGTTCACTACAATGTTTATTCGAAGAGCAAAAAATCTAAAAACAAACAATTGGTAATAATTCAGCTACACAACAAACTGAATTGATTGTGATGTCACCAACACTCTGGGAATGATTTACTGTCTAGTGATTCTGTGCAGTCTCTTTCATGCACGTTTAGCTGTGTCTTAGACTCTTGCTCCTCAAAGTGTAGAGTGTAGACTGGTGGTTCAGCATGACTCTGGAGCTTGTTGGGAATGCAAAAGTTCAAGCCCTACCCCAGACCTACTGTATCGGAATCTATGGGTGGTTCCTAGGTACCTTGACATTTGAAAAGCACTGTGTTAGACCTTGTTTCTCCACGGTTTTTGTGGGTTTTGTTTGTTTGTTTGTTTTTGTTTGTTTTTCATTTTGGGGGGACAAAACATGTCTGAAAATCAGGTTCTATACAAACTATCTCTTCATTTCACTCCTACTCCTTTTATATAATTTGAATCCCTTAGTAATGAAAACTTCCCTGATGAAGCAGTCACTAAGCTTAGATTACTCTAGAACTCTAGAAAGAAGAAAAGGGAGATAGACAGCATGGATGTATTTTGAGTAGCTATTGTGAGTTAATTGTTTTACAAATCATATCTCCTTTGGTAAGAACAACCTTAAGAAGTAGATATGCTTATCTTTATTTTAGGGATAAAGGAGGGCCTGTGGCCTAACAGATTCAGATAAAGGGTTTTTATGGACCCTTTGTCTACTGTCTGTAGATACTGCTCAATAGCATGTCCAAATATGACTGCCTTTGATTCCAAAGGAGTATGCTGAGAATAGTCTTTAGGAACCACGCACAATAAGAATGTTTGGAAAATTTCTTCTTGTTTCCTTGAGACCGTAGCTGTGAAGCCTACATATTATCTCCCTTGACTAATTTAATGCATCTAGTGTGACTTTGGAGGGATACACTTTCCCAGGCATCCAGAAAACAGAGAAAAGAACCAAGGGTGAAGTACCCAACTGGGATATTTGTTCTTTCTCTTGTTAGTCAAAGGGTATGACTTTCTTTAATCATTTGATAAAGAATCTGGGGTTCGGATACAGGCCTCTACTAATGCTGAGCTTTCCCTTATTGTCTCATACTCTGTTTCATAGTCATGAGTAAAGATGGTGGCAGCTAAGAAAAGAAGGAAGACATTAATTCAAATTTTATCATTGAGGGGAAAGACAGTATAATAAATAAAAAGTTATAAACCTTTATCCACTGAATTCATGGGCAGTGATAGAGTCTAGAAAAGAAATAACAGCAAGTACACTATAAGGGAATTAGTGAAAGGAAAGATGAAAAGGTGATTTATTTCACAGGCTGTGACACGTGAGAAGAGAATTAAGAGTAAAAAGACCTGGTTATGAGTCCTATCAGCCACAATACTGCTAAGTTAGTGGTCGTGCACAAGTCACCTCCCCTTGCTGAACCTCAGTTTCACATGGAAATATGGGGGGTAGGTGGTCTCTACTTTGCTTTCTTGTTCTGAAATTCCATGTTCTATAGCTCCGCGGCAGCAGGCAGTTAAACACTGGCCTCTGTTTCCAGAAGAGCCTTTGGCTATTTTGCTCATTAAAGGGATTAGGTGTCCATTTGCAGGGATGTCTCTCCAGTGAGGTAGGGACAGAATGACCCAACACAGTTTTAGTTTTGATTTGCTTTATGGAGTACCTATCCAATTCCCTGGCAAGTTAAGCCAAGCATGTCTTCTCATGTGTTCAAGGCATTTGGCTGGGAAAAGAGAGCAAATGTCTCTTATTAATGTGTGACAAATCCATATGGAGGAAAACACTATTTCTTCTTTCCCATATGGCACAGCCGAGGAAGACTGGCTTTTCTGGCCTTGAATTGGTTCCATGAACCAGGTGGGTGGTTTATTTCACAGGCTGCTGACAACTCCACATGTCTCTCCCACAGAAATGGGAAGGGGCAAGAATTCTTCCATTACAACCCAAGGCTATCAGCAAAGTCTGTGACATGGGCCATTGGCTCTTCTGTCAGGATGAAGGGTAGGTGAACTACTCTGAGGAAGAAGAAAGGAAAAACCACAAACCAACTGGAGTCCTGAACATGAACTTTCCTTCAACATCAAGATATTTGAAGTTTAGGCTAGCAAGGGTGGATCAGCTTTTTACCCTGGAAACCCTTCAAACATCTCTCCCCTGCAGTCCCAATGTCATAAGTTATGTGAAGTCTTTAGGAGAAATAAGGAGTTAAGGGGAGGCAGCTCTCTAACCTACCTTTAAACTGTGAGTCCAAAGGATTAACACTCAATTGCATCTAGTTTTCACCTGATTTTGGTCCTTTGCAAGACATGATGGATTAACTGTTCCCCTTTTCTGATGTTTAGGGTACAGATAAAAAACCTAGAGGAGACTGCATTGACTAAATACTAAAAAGAACCAAAATACAGCAGCAACAAAAATCCAAATCATCAAGTTGACAATGCATGTAGAATTGTATGCCTGAAACCTATGTAATCCTTGCTAACAGATGTCACCCCAATAAGTCTAACAATAAAAATGAATTAAAAAAAATCCAAATCAATCAGTACCTCTAAAATAATTCTAATTGGAAAAAAAAAATAAGAAATTATACTGGAAAGAAACATGTTATTCCTCTGCCCTCCAACTTAAGCTGACACGAACGAGGGAGGGATGGTGACTTTCACTGTTCTGCAATTTCGGATGACAAAAATCAAACTTACTTTTCATAAAGAATCTTTTCAAATTAAAAATTTGACTCTTCTCTTTTGCTGTGCTATGAATGAGTAAGTGCTTTAATAAGTACATGTTCATATGAGTATACTCATCATATACCATACAACAAGAATCAGGCAAATGTGTCTATTTTTCTCTAATTTGTAAATGAGCATCATATACAATTAGGCACAAATCTAAAAGGTTTGCTAAAATTGAAAAACAGTTAAGTGACAGGATATCAGTTTTGGAAGAAAATATCAGAACCAGTTAAGTTATGAAAATAAATTTGGACAAACATACACATGTACGCAAACAAATACATACTTTGATTTCCTAGAATAATAAATTCACCACCTAATGTGACTTCTTTAAATGGTGATGGTAGATATGAACTTGAAATGTATTGGGAAGGTTCTATACTGAACATTAGTGGATTTCTTAATTATGAGAATGATTTAATTGAGTAGTCAAAGGAAGCTGTGTTTTTCTTTGGATATGTCTGTAAACTCTTGAAATTCTAAAAGTCCAGGATTTTTATCAAAAATCATCTAGTCCAATGGAATAGCTCCCATATAAGTTTTTGAATCAAATTAACCCATTCCTACTAGACTATTTTAAGGGATGGAAACAGCCCCAGACATGTCACACAATTGCAATCATTAGGAAGTTCTTCCTTAGGTTAAACCAACATCTATAGTCTTCACTTGTGTCCCTCTGGAACCATACAGAATATCTGATTTGTTCACATGAAAAATCTTCAGATTTTTCAAGTCACTTGTTGTATTCCTCATAACCCTTCTCTGGACTTCAGATAAAGCATACCAAATAATTTGAAAATGTGATGGGAGAAATGGCTGAATGAATGAGTAAGTGTCAGAGTGAGTAGAAAAACTGGAAGGTACCACTAGGTTGATGAACAGATTTCAATCAATATTACTATGGTCATGGACTATGCATCCACTAATGCCAGAACAGTGTACCAAATTCTGAAGGTCCCTTTTAAAATCCAACACCCTAAACTAATCTTCACAGCCCAAAGGATTCTTTTCAGCTCTCAATAAAATGGTTCTACCATCACTTACTGTGCCTTCAGGGGAAGAATGGTATTACCGAAAGACAGAAGACAGAGGATATGCATTAATTTCACAATGACCATCACAAACCTGTGATTCTACAAAGGAGCTTAAGATTCTTGGCTTGAAAGCCACAAGAGGGCACTAGACTGCTACATGGACCTAGCTCTACTTATCACCCAAAGCACAAAGCAAGAGTCAGTATTGACATTACACTGACTGACAATAGTAGATAGCCACATCAGTTGTATGTCCTAAGCCTATATCTAAGACACAGTATGTAATCATGGATAATGCACAGAGTTATTGGCTATGAAACATGTATTCAGATGCTAAATTTGGGTTATGCTAAATACAGTCGAATTCACATGCAATTAGAAAAAATGAAAAGGGGTAAGGTCTGCTCCTGAAGTTCTAAGAAAAAAGTAAGGTAGTTCTTTAGGCTGTAAGTTCTGAAAACACCATGGCAACATGGTGATTGTCAGGGGCAAACAGCAGGAGTTAGACAGATGGGAGCCTTCCACATCTACTTTTGGAAAGCTGACATCTGATGAGGCTCATGTTTGGCCACAAGATTATCTCTGGACCATGAGGTTTACATTGGGCATCACCCAAGGTATTGTTTCTGCTCCCAAAGTGCTCTGTACTTTACAAGACTCAGGAAAACTAGTTTCAGGCAAAAGTACACTGAAAAACTCACACATACCGACAACTCTATACAACGCTATCACACCATTTTAAAAGAGCAAAACTTTCAGCCAATTCAGTTATAGATCAGTTTGGGTAACACCAATCAACAGCTTATTTGGGTAATGAAGAAGTGTCTACACAATGCCAAAACAGCCAATCAAGTTAATTCAGTCAAATGTGAATCACCACAGAAAAATAATCAGTCAACCAGGTTGCTTAAAATCATGGAAATCAAAGCCTAGACTGAAGGTCTGACTTCATCACTTTCAACAACTGTGGCAAATAATGTGATGAAAATGACTCCTTAGGTATCATAACTATATATGGGCTATACTTATTCATAAAAATAACTAGATAGATAGAGGATAGGTGATAGTGAGAGAGATAGCTATAGATAATTCAGACTGTGTGTCATAAAAATGAGTTACTTGATTGTATAAACCAGATGTTCTGGCTGCAACAGGAAAGTATAGAAGAAGGTCATTTTTCTGAAGCAGGGTTTTACTCTTTGGAGGCAATGAACACCTGCAACAATACCTATTTCCTGCAAAGAAGTCTCCAACCATAGAAGTGGGTTTTGGGGTTTGTTTGTTTGTTTGTTTGCAGATCCAGTTGAAATCACTAAAGAGAATGTATCCCTTCTCCTAGTTTCTTGTTAACTTACCTACATTCTGAGTTCTGGATCCATGACTTTCATCTTTGTACTGTCAGGAACTTCTTGATGTTGATCCTCTTACTTCCATTGTCCTTCTAACATTTGGCCAAGGTTTTGTTCTGTGGTATCTTTCCTTCACTGTAGACCAAAGAAAGCTCTTTCCCTCTGCTTTCAGGCTCTATCCCAATCTTTCTTCTCAGGAATCTTGCTTTTCCTGGATGGGATCTATACATGACATAGCCTCAGTTTTTAGGTCCTTTTTAGTGTCAGGTATATCGAGTCTGTTAGAGATATCTTGGCTACTTGGCTTTGATCAACTTGCTTGCTTGGCTTCTATGTTTTAAGTGACCCATTTTGCGTGTGTTTCATTTTGTTTTGCTAAGTTCTGGCCACGAATGCACATTCCCTGTTTCTTGGCTCTTTCATCAGCCTTAACACTGCACTTGAACTTCTATCTTGACTTTTTTCAATTCTGTTTTTGAAGCTCTACTTTTAGTGGCTAAACTCACCCCACACTGATGGTGGCCTTCTTCTTTATAAGTCTCAGGCTCCATTCTCTGCACAGACTTCACCTTCTGGCACATTCCCCAACACTACAGGAAAGTGAGTTCAGAAGAAAGTGGCCCAAGACGTTCTGTCTGCACTTTTCCCCCCTATGGTGAGACTTTGAAGCTGCCTTCCTGGCTTGTCTTCCCTCTGTTACCAAACAAACACTTTTTAAAATTAGGATATGAAAATGATAGTTCTACTTCCAGCCAGGAGCTCATCTAGTGTGCTCCAGGAAAAGGATGATTAATGGAGCTGAGGCTTTATGCCTGATCCAGGGGGCAGCAGCCTGTGGGCAGTTGCAGGCACGCCAACCCAGCCATAGCCTCAGATCAGGTGAACTGACCTGGCTTAGGGCCTACTGGAAGTCCTTCAAGTTAGCTGGTGGCTGGGGCAGAAAGTGTGCCCCAGTAAGGGTCTGGTGGGCACACACACCCCAAAACAACGTGGCAGATTGCCGAAGTTTGGGTTTATATAGAAAATCAACCTAGACAACTCTGCCCTGCAGGAATTTGCCAGATGGGTTGTCCAGACCACCTAAATTATATGAATCATGGCAAAAGTTTCCTTCCTCTGAATGTCACATGGACTCATGCCAAAGCCCTTTTGGGGTCTGAGGCCCTAGGTGTAAGAGTCCTTCACCAGAAGGGAAACAAAATGTTAACAAAGAAAGAAAAAGGTAGGGAATTTCAGTCCCGCGTTGTTAAATGCTCAGGACTAAGCTGGGAAATTCTGAGTGCTCTTGACTGACCCGTGGTTTTCCACGTCTCTCAATGTTGGAATTAACCTGATTGCGTGATACTCAAAGGGCACATTCAAACAGTTTCATTTCATCTGAGGTTTGGGATACCAAAGACTTAGGGCATAAGCCCTTAGAACACTCCACTTCAATGGCAGGTGGTACCAAGGAGTTTATAAGCATGACCTATCATGATAATCATCTTTTCTCCATCCCTACCTGCCAGTCTTATGCACCGTGCCCAACCCAAGTGCTATTTCTTCCATGAGACCTCACCCAGCCCATCCTCTCTCCCTCTGTGGTCCCTCTAGCATTGGGTGTGGCTTCCATTACTCAACTTGACAAGTCTCCTTTTTCCACTCAGGTTTATGTATTTTCCTTCCTTTCAAAACTTGTTCTTCACTAGCGACCTTCACAAAAACAAGTAAAATAAAATAATTCGCAAAAATCAAACCAACCCTTTACTTTCTCCTTTCGGAGGAGAGACTTTGCAGGTTTCTATTCATCACAAGGAACATAGGTGAGAGCACCAACGAAATAATGTTCAGATGTGAATAGCACCCTAAAAATAAAACCAATCCCTTCAAAGTGCATGATCTCATCGGGTCCCGATGTGAGGCTCTTTCCTCTGTGGTAAAATGGAGATGGTAATGATTAGACCTGGGGAGGTAAAATCACTCAGCATATAAATAGGGAGATTGGAATCAGACCTGGAGTTTGTCTGTTCCTTTCTCTCTACCATGTTGTGTCTCAGCATCCCCCCGGCACCCTTAGAGACAAAGGTCTGGAGGAAACACAAAAGGACTTCTATTTTCATCTTTCGGTTCTAACAAGATGAGGATCGGCAGGCAGACAGACACACTTGGGAATAATGGCTCTGCTCTCTCAACCGGCCCCTTCCCCCCGCGCCTTTATCCCCTCTCAGGGTGACCTCTGCAGAACAAGCTCGCTCTGTAATGACCACTTCGTCAGCAGGGGCTGTGTATTTAGTAGCAGGAAATATAAGCTTTTGTGGTCAGTGTGACGTCACCCCACCCACTAAACAGGCCTTTATAATTTGACCACAAAAGGGCTTGAAAGGGATAGACACATACACACAGAGAGAGAGGCGATAGGACTGTCAGCAGTTGTCTGGGCAGTGAAAGGAGCATTGTATCTTCCACATGTTTCCCAAAGCCTGATGTTTGGCCTGCTGGAGACAAAACATCTGGCTGATGTATGGCATCTCCTCTTTGGAGTTGAGTGGCCTGGCTTATCCATTTGTCTCTTCATCTCGCCTTTCCTCCTTCTGGTCTTCCCTCATTTTCTCCCTTCCTTGCTCCCTTGATCGTCTTCATCTTTTTCTTTACTCTCCCTTAATCTAAAATTTCCAAATATATATCTTTAAAAATTTTAGGTGCTTTTTAATATTTGGACACATGGCATTGCAGGCACACACACACACACACACACACACACACACACACACACACACCAATTGTCTTACTCTTCTCCTGGATACTTCACTGTTACAAATAAAGGAGAGAGAGAGAGAGAGAGAGAGAGAGAGAGAGAGAGAGAGAGAGAGGAGAGTTACAGAGACAAAGACAGAAAGGGAAGGAGGGAGATGAGAACAGACAAGAGAGATCTTTAAAAAGAGGTGGCTGACATATTAATGTTAATATTAAAAATTTCCTCCATGAATGTCTTGGTTTTCAAACTAAACTTTTGGAGGAATAAATAACCATTTTTTGTAGAGCTAAATGACCTAGTACCTTTCAGTGTCATATCTTGCAATTTCTGTTGTATTCCCCTTGGATCTTTCACCTTATCTTTTGTTTTCATTTTTATTTTAGGTGAAGAAACAACACATGTTAGGCATTAATGTCTACACTCGCATTGATGACAAAGAGAGAAAGAAAAGAAAGATTGATATGGGAAAGTAAAACAACACAGCAGATAATCTGAGAAAGGAGGGTGGAAGGAAGCTATGTGCTACATCTGTGTTAACTTTCTGCTAGTTTGAAGCCAAGGAGACACTGTCAGGGATTGAGAGAGACGGCAAGAGGAAGTCTGGGAGGTGATGGCTGATGTGCCTGACCTCTGATGTAAGGCTGATAGAAAAGTACGGCTTCCTCGGGGTTGTGCTGCTGCGGAAAACTTCCCAGGACTCCGAGCTTTCCTCTGAGGCACAGGTAGCAGGAAACACCTGCTTTACTTCTCTCCTGATTTTTCCCCTTTAGGGAGTATGGGTCCCCTTCCCCCCTTTTCTGCAGTGCACAAATGGACAAGTAGATTTTCCACATGTCCCAACCTTTCTTAAGAGAGGAAGTCTGGAACCATGTATTAGTGAGTAATAAACCTTGATGGCTCCCTGCCCCCATTCTATCCCCTGCCCCCGCTTCCAGTTGATATCTATTATTGCTTCCCAACCCAGCTCCTAAATGAGGCATACGCAGTGTGTAGTCTGTTCATCGTGATGCTTAATTTTGGGTTTTGCCATTCCCCTCCATGTAACCAAGGGGAAGGAAATGAAATCCCAGTTTGGAAAGGCATGAAAAACAGATGCAGGTCTGCATCAGCTCCTGGCAGCCTTCGAACTCCCTCCCGGTCCAAGGCACTGCGCTGCTAGCAGCTTTTTCGAGGAGCCTTCATTCACTGCGGAAAATGGTGGCCAAGAAGCCATCGACAAAATTACACAAAGAGCATTTTTTAAAATGTATTAAGTAAAAAAAATTATGAATCCAAGAACTTTCCATCAGACGTGCAAAGACCACTGAGAGTCGCAGCGCCGAAGGTGCCTTTCCCCAAACGGGAGACCACCCATAGCAGTGTTCGTAACCCACTCCCTTCTCCCCAGGGCTTCCTCCTTCTGTTCTCAGGAAAAGGAATCCTCAGGCAGAAAAGGGCAAAGGGCAGAAAAGACAAGAAATGAATGAAGGGCTCTTTGTCATTTCTTTTCGCAGGAAGGTCTCCCCGATATCAAGTCCTGGTCAATTTAGCATTATAGTTTGCTTGTGAGCAAAGGCGGAGTGGTATAATAGAAATATAAGTGACCTGAGCCAATAAATCTTAATGAGTCACTGGAAAAATCAGAGATACAAGGATGAGACCTTGATGAGTCACCTCCTTTCTCTAGCCAGTTTAATCTGTAAAACATGAGGGTTAAACTAAAGGATCTCTGAGGTTACTTATGTCCATGTTTTGTAACACATGTGACAAATCAGAGGTAACTATTGTATTAAAATTGCTCCTAGTAACAAAGAAGAAAATGAGAAATACCCAAACAAGGAAATAGACAAAGGAATTAAAGAAAAAAGTCATTCACAAAAGAAATACTACATTAGATCAGTCAACTTATGAATAGATGCTCAATTTCCCTAATGATCAAAGAAATGCTAATTAAAACATGGGCTCTCATGGTTACTTCTGAGCCTGGCCCAAAGGGAAAAGGTTTTTATAATTTTTATGATTTTTTTAATTATAGCATTTTTAATAATAGCAGCACATTGAAAGAAACATATGTGCCTCATTATGTTATGTCCATTGAATGGAATACTACCATCAGTTAGAAATGATGACATGAATCTATATTCATTAATAATGAAAACATAGTTATTATATATTAATAAAGGGGGTTACAAAACATGCATAGTACTACGCCACTCAAGGAAAATGTGTGTATGTGTGAGTATGCATACAGAAAAAAATCCGGACAAGCACCCCAGCAATACAAACGGTGCTTCCCGCGAGCTGTTGAAATCATTGTGTTGCAGTGTGCGTTATGCTTTTCCACACTGCTGAGCTGGTTTACAGTGAGCGTGTGCTACTTTCATAATGAACAAATTTCATCTCCATGTTGGGAATGATACACAATTAAATAAAATACTATAAGCATGCTGGATACAGAAGAACGTGGCATAGGAACAGAAATAAACCCTATTCAAGCAGCAGATGGTAATGGGAACTCTTAACCTGGTCTGTTCACGTGGAGCCCCGAATCTGGGCTACAATTACCACTTGGTTCTTTGTGGTTCAGCTTTCTTGCTTTTACAGTTGCTTGTATTTTCTGAGCCTTGGTTTCTTCATCTATAAAATAAGGATAATTTTTATTTATACTATAACCAACAGTGGCTATGAAATTAAATTTATTAATTGGTAGAAACCACACTGGAATGCTATATCTACTTGTCATTTGTAGTTGGATGTTAACTCGTCAGGTTAATAGTTAATAGGATATTCTTAATGAGACAGTGGTGAAAGCTTTGGCCATGAGTGACTTTACTTCCTTCAATGGAGAGTTTTCTAAATCCTCTAATGTGAAACCTCTGTGCCCTGCCCAGCCAGCTGGCCACATGGCATCATATATGGGGGTCCTAATATTAGCCAACCTTGACCTTGACACAGTAGTGTATGCAAAGAAGAAAAAAGAAGATGCAGATTCTGCCCTCGAGGTGCTTACAATATAATGAGAAAAACAAAGCAACCCTGCAGAATGCAGTGTGATAAAATGTTGCACTTGGAACTAAAAAACATACACTAAAAAGCTAGAGAAGTTTCTATCATTTCCTCCGTAGGTGGCAGGAGGTCTCAGAGAAGCTGTGATGTCTGGCTAATTTTTAAACAGGAATTTTCCATGAGGAAGATATGGGGAGGACAGGAGGAGGTGTGCAAAGGCATTGGACTGTCATACACAGGATACACCAAGCATTTTCACAAAGAGGGTGTCGCCGTGTCTTAGAGTTGGGACATAAGACACATGCTGGGAAGTAGAATGAAAAGGAGCTGGAACCCACAGGGACAGGGTGGTGAAGCGCCTTGGAAGACAGGCTGAGGGATATGTACCTTATCCTGTGGTCCACAGAACGCCATGAAGAGGTTAGCTATGGAATGAAATCTCTTGATCTCTCATCTGGTCCAGTAACTTCCCAGGGGGATAAAAGGAAAAGGGGATAAACCTGGAAGCAGGTAACATTAGGAGGATCTCACTGAGGTCCTACTAAGTGGTGATGATGACCTAAAGCACGGCAGGGTTAGAGGATGGTCAGGGTGGGGGCGTGTCACAATGTCGGAACCAGTGTATGAGTAACGGGTTCTCTGTAGCCCTGCCATCGACGGGTCTCTGATACTTCAGCTGTAAGGGGGAGGGAGGTTTCAGGGATGGACTAAACCGATCTAGGAAGCTCATTTCTTGTAGAACTGGGGTCTTAAGTTATAGCAAATAGATAGTCATGGCTATTCCGGTGAGGGCAGGTATCTAAGGATGGAGATGGGGTGGGAAAGGTACGGCAGAGACTGAATTGAACTCTTTTTTTTTTCAGGAGAGTGGTGGGTATGAGCCAGAGGAGAAGCTTCCCACTCTAGAGCAATGTGTAGGCCAGGCGGTGTTGGAGTCCTCAGTGAACTCCCTTTCAGTGACCTGAGAAAGGGTGAGGAAGGTCCAGGAGGGTCAGAAAGATGAATTTAAGAACAAGCTGAGAAAACACGATACCACAGGAGACTGCTGGGAAAGAGCAGTCACCAGCAGAAAACTCTGGCACCCAACCCCCAGCAATAAAACAGGCCAGTTGGGAAGCAGGCAGAGTCCTTCTGTGCTGAGCTCAAAGCAGGCAGGCAGGCTGGGACAGGGGGGCCCTGGGACGTGGACCAGAGGAGGGGTTCTGCCCGGCCAGCGGCACTCACATGAAGGACCCCCATAGTTTTTCCAGTGTATCCCACTCACACCCTTGCCCTGCCCCACCCTGCCCAGCCCAACCTGGCCTTTCTCCATCTCCCTGATGACCTAGGCCAGAAATCAGGGCAGAGAGGTCCGTCATGACTGGATGGCTCCACCATTGTTTGGGCCTTGGAATATGTATTTGTAAGACAGAGACAATCCATGTCCCGCCTAGTTCACAACGTTTTAGAAAACAGCAAATGAAGTCATGTAAGAAAATGCCGCCTAATAGTAAAACATGCTCTAGTGTTGGAGTAAGAGCTTCATCCCAGCAGACCTTAATTAACTTCCACCTTCAAGTTCCCTTTCAGACCAATATACACATTGAAATTTAAAACCAAAGAGATCAATGTATCTGGTTTCATTTGGACTCCTCACCAATATTCCTTGAGCATTTTGACTGGTACTAGTTTATAAATATTATAAAAATATTAGTAAAAATATATTACAAATGTATAAAATTTATACAATGAAAGGTCAATGAGCTTGGAGCAAGAAACCAGCCCATAACTGAGATTAGCACATCCCTGCACACCGTGGCTTCTGGGGTCGGGAAAACTACAGACAACACAGCGCCCTGTCCTGAGAGACTGCAGGCAAGAACCCTGGCCCCAGACCAGCTGTTTTCTGCCCACCGCCCGAGCTGCCTCTTCCACAGAGAGGACCTCTGTCCGAAAGACCTCCACCATACCACCTGCTTCCGAGCATGCTCCATCTTCAGCATTTATTGAGCACCTCCTATGTTCCTCCAGCTAGAAGGGACTTGTAGGTGAAGGGAGGGCCACGGGCAGTGTCTACACCATGGTATCTCCCTCAAGAATCTTAGTGTAGTTGAGGGATAAGATATGAACGTGCAGATACAGAAACAGAAAGTTAGTGATAAATTCTCTCATCTCTTGTTCCCATCACACCTTTGATACGTCTGCATACTCTGCCAGGTACAGTTCTAGAGGGAACTAGAGGTGGAGGGGGGTGGGTTTGCACGTGCATTCGATAGAGAGAGACACTGAAGACACCCAAAATGAGCAGTGTGCTGAGCTAGCATAAAGACCCCCCAGCTCTCTTAGCTCCCGATACAGGTAGATGAGATGACAAAATGGAGACAGACGTCTCCATTAGAGTCTTCCCTCTTGCCTGGGTAGGACTAATACTGTCATTTCACAGGAGAGCCAGTGGGCTCAGGTGGGGGCATTGTGAGGATTTTGTACTGTGTCTTGCACGGTGCCTGGCACACTGTCGATGCAACCTCAGGTCTTGGGGTGAAAGCCTGCTGAGGAGGGCAGCCCTGGCACACCCTGGCGTTCTCTGCCCAGCTCTCCTTTCACTCAGATGTACGCCTCAGGCCTCTGGCCTGGAGTCCAGAAGTATGTTTCTGGTGCCTGCGACAAGCCCAGAGCTGCCTGGAAACCTCTCAACTTGAGGTGCCAATGACGCAGCTGACCAGGACGCTGGGCACAGCAGGCAAGGGTGAGTGCGGAGCCTGGCTCTTTGAAAGGAAATGGAGTTGAGTCTAAAGAACGCAGCCCCCTTTTTGGGGCCTAAAGCAGCTGAGACCTCATTGTTGTGCAACCATTATCTCCTCTGGTACCAGGGAAAGCGGGGTGGGGCGAGTTGTGTGTTCCCACTTGACTATCCCGGAGAAGGGAGGCTTCCTTGGGGCACAGTTTGATGACCAGCCAGCATTTATTGAGTATCTACTGAAAGCACCTATGCCAAATCTCCTGGGCGTTTACACGTACGTAAGGGGAAGAAGACAGCATAGTATCCTCAGGCACTTTGCTATCAATCTGGGCTCTAATATTTACTAACGATATTAGTTTTTTAATCTACAAAATGAGAGTAATAATCTCTACCTTGCAAGATTAATATGAATATTAATATAGATAACTATAGATGATATAAATGTAGAGTGACATAGACATAGATGTAAACATAGATAATATATAGAGATACAGATATTTAGATTTATATAGAATATATATTTATATGTATATAATATTTGAGGGCTGTCTGGAAAAAATCCAGCCATAAATGCCTCTATTTTTTATATTGCTTGGCTGAATACTTCCCAGACAGCCCTTGTATATGTTTATATACTATATACATCTGGAACATAATAGAAGCTGAAAAAATCATAGTTGTGGGTACAGTTATTACTGTGATGTGATGCAATTAGAGATTACAGGCTCAAACCTGCAGGTTCACTTACACGTGGATTCTTTTAAATATATGGTCAACCCACCATATCTCTGGTTTATGCATCTGAGGATTAAACTGATTGTCAATTGAAAACAATATGTTAAACCTGTGGTTGAGAATCCATGGATTCAGAGGGCCAGTTGTATGCATTGTTCGATACCATCTTATATAAGGGGCTTGAGCACCTGTGAAATTTGGTAACTGCTGGGATCCTGGAAGCAATCCCCCAGGGACACTGAGAGATGACTGTATTATTCTAGGTTGCAGTTGAGGAACAGGCTTAGAGGGTGTAAAACACTGGTAATGTAGCTAGTTAGTGACAAGAAAATGGTCTTATGCCCTGACCAGTATCCTATGTGACCTCTGGTTTGGCTTTGCACTCAAATTTGAAATCACTCTGAGTCTTAGAAACCAAAAGTTGAATGGGTGCTAACGAGGCCTCTGATAGGGGGTATCCAATCATCATCTAGGACTTTTTTCAAAATGCTTCAAGCTTTTTGTAATATAGTGAGTAGGTTAAGAGAAGCCCTAATCCAGATTGTTGATGACTGAGTGTGACCTAGGGGCCAGATTGCCTAACTCTTCAGCTACCATGTCAGGAAGAGAGCGTTAGGGTGTGTGTACATGAACACAAGCTGTCTATGCTACCTCTGAGATGCAGGAATGTGTCGGTGTACCTCATTAGGCTGAAGGATAGCTTGTTATCTAACACAAATGAGAGCACCAGTCAACGTAGACTAATGTCATCATCATAGCCCTTTGAATATACTTGGCAAACTAGAGATTTTTTTTAAGTGGAAATAATTTCTTGTTGTATTTTTAGATTAAATAGATTAGTGTTGGCCATTTGGCAATCAGTCCATTTGGAGAAATTAGCTATTGGAGTGGAATCACATCTCGCACAGAGTTTAAGAAGTTTAGCTGTGAAATTTTTGCTGTCATAAAGCTAAAAATGAAGAAAGGAAAGATGTAAAGTAAAATTGGCATAGAAAATACACTGGAAATTTTCTATATCAGGACCAGTATGCCATCCTTTAATGAATCAGGAGTCTAATGTGCATGTAATGTAACTGTGATCCATTTCCAAAGAAACAGATACTTAGACATGTCTTAGCCAAAGAGTTGACACACACCAATTTTAATTGGCATGTGATTCAATTGCTTCTGTCACTCCTTCTCTAGCCATCTTGCCTGTTTGGTTGGGAAACTATGTCCCAACATTTTGCAAGTCACTGCCAGCTACTGGTACCATTTCTGCCTTTTGTTTCTTTAAAGGCAACATTTCAACTCTTCTCCTATGGGACTCGGCTTCCCTGCTACGCTTGGTCACTTGGTGTAAAAATAGTTTTTGTTTGTTTGTTGCCTTCCCACCAGGCTTACATCATTCTTGTGACCCTCCATTCATTCTACATCTCTGTGATGTAACTCAATTTCCTAACCCACCAGAGAACTTTCAAGATGAGTTCTGTTCATTCCAGCCTATGTTTCTGAGTTAAATCTCTTTGAATCTATTTTCTTAGGTTATTGTGAATGCGTCAAGAAAAGAATCAGGGAGTTCCCTGATGGCGTAGTGGCTTAAGGCTTCAGCGTTGGTGCTGTCAGCGCTGTGGCCTGGGTTCGATTCCCAGTCAGGGAGCTACCCACGTACCAAAAAGCAAAAAAAAAAAAAAAAAAGAATCAAAGCGCCCGATGTCACTCATATGTTTTTGAGAGGAAAGAATTGTGATAGCTGTTTATTTCTGATGTAAATATTTATGTCTTTTAAAACATGGTGTTCATGTGAATAAGAGAAGTATGAGACACATGCTCTTGTCTTGAAAGAAACTCACTTCCTTGCCTGAGAAGTTTCTTTACTCTTCTCTCTTTTCAAGAGAATAAAGTGAAAAGAGAAAAACATTTTCAAAATCATGGTAGGAAATCTGGATCTCCTTCTCAGGACAGGATGGGGATTTAAAATAAATATTGCCAGGCTGGAATGCAGCAATCTAACCACCAACTGTCCTTTTCTTCCCCCTTTGGGTAGCACTGCGTTTATTAATATAGTCTGACAGACAGATGTGTCTGATGGCCCTCAGAGAAGGGCATTTCACCCCATTCCGAGCACTTGGTCAATGGTTCCAGTGTCCATGGAGCTTGTCGGTTGTGAAATTCACGGTGTACTCTGAATCTCCTCAGCCACATTATAGACCGATATCCCCCTCCTCACTCCCCAGTGGACAGAAAGAACAGATGGCTATTATCTTCTGTAGGGTGGAGCTTTCAGGAGTTAAGAGTCTTCAGGCAAAGCTCGTCAGCTACTTCCTTTCATCCATCATCAGTCTTCTTAATAACATCCCCATCTGCACCCTGTATCCACAACACATAAATTCCCATAGAAATCCTAGATATATACATGATGGAAAACACTTCCCTATGGAAAAGTTCCTTCTCCTGGTCTGTGATGTCATTATATTAGCCCTTTCAAATAAGGTGAGACCTGCACCCACATTTGTTTCTTTTACCCTACATCAGGCATGTCCAACCTGTGCCTAAGGCAGCTTTGAATGCCACCCAACACAAATTCTTAAAACATTACGAGATTTTTTTTGTGACCTTTTTTGTTAGTTCATCACCTATCGTTAGTGTTAGTGTATTTTATGTGTGGCCCAATTCAATTCTTTTTCTAATGTGCACAGAGAAACCAAAAGGGAAGCCATGCCCTACATGATGATGTATAAAAGCAGTTTTGAAGTGTTTGATTAAGTTCAACAACAAAATATCAAGATACCAAATATAATCTATTCCTTGGGTAAAAATGAGAGGCATTTTTTATTTGTTTGTTTTAGTTACATTAAACCATTGATGATGAATTTGTGGCTGAGATTTTATCAGATTTTTAGAGAAAGTATATTGTTAGAAAGATCTTGTCTAGGTCTCATTGATATTTGATAAATTTTATTAACAAACATTGATCTTGAAGATTTTCAGTCATAATTATATATAATTATATATATATAATTATGACTTATTGCTGAAAAGAAATTGATCTTTATTCAATCTTAGTAGAATTAAATATTTTCTAAATGTATGTATATAATGTATTCTTAGAACTTCTGATAATACATATAATAGAGGTGAAATAAATGACTATAAGTATTTCACTCTTACTTTCTCACACTGATTCCATTGAAGAGGCAATGGGAACTTTAATTATATGTTTGACAAACATTATCAAGTTGTTTTCAGTGAAATTTTTCTGCCAAAATAATGGATTATGTAATAAAGCATATATAAAATCTATAAGAGCTTCTATGTAGGTGCCAGGTAAATTATATTGACTAGACATTGGGGGTGGGGGGGGTCATGGCATTTGTTTAAGATGGGACTAAATCTCTAAAATTATATGGTCATGAAATACATACATGTGTGAATTATGAAAAAAATAAGGGAATTATACTGATAATCTACATTCTTGAATGAATCAGATTGCCATATATATTACTACTATATGATAAAATTCTCTCTCTTATAGACACTGAAATCTACATTCAAAAGCATTACTAGAGATATTTCATAGAGACTTGACGCTGGCTCATGAGGTTCTGTAATAAAAATATTACCAAATAAACAATTCAAGGAAACTTCAAAAATACATAATGGGAAATAAAACACAGAGCCAGTTAAATATCTTTAAGATCTACTGCCCCTACTATTTTGCCTGCGGTCAATGGGCCCAGTTTCTAATCTAGTATATCTAACTTTCCTCTGAGACAATATGCAACATGTGGTAGAGACCAGCAAAGTGCTAGGTAGATAGAAACAGTAATTATATGTGTGATATCATGAGTAAAGTTTACATGAGAACCAGAAACTATCTTATAGCATATGGCAGCCCCCAAAGCCATCCACGGTGGATTCATATAAATTATTCTAGAGAACAGTTTCCTTTTGAAGTGACATAATTCTAACGACCTCTGGAACCCTCAAATCTCGATACACAAAGGACAGACAATGGTATAATTCAAGTCAAATGTATTTTAAATAAGCAAAGTAAATTATCTACATTTTGCCTAAGACAGTGGTCTGAGTTTACTTGGCAGAAAGCATTAAGGGCAGAGTAGTAGATTCAGAAAGAAAAGAGCAGGGAGAAATTGCCATTTTTTAATTTTTCTGATCAATTATCCTAGAAGTCAGATTTTATGGAAAAGCCCTCTTCCATAAAGAAGAAAAGCTGCCAGAAAAATGAAAGAGATCAAACCTTTCAAGGAAAAGGTAGGAGAGCTGTCTGAGGGATAGCATTCTGCCTAGAAGAGGTTAAGGAAAGGAGAGGAGTGGTCATTTCATTAGAGAACTGAGCAGAGGAGCCTGAGAATTGGAAGGGACCAGGAGAGAGATGAGGAGTTGGTTTTATGGGTTGTGAGAGTGGAATGTGACTAGTTCCAGTGGGGTTTTCAAAGCATAGGTTGGAAGTCAGTTTCCTATCCAGCTCATCTCCCTTATCTCTTACAGCCTAAATTTGAATGCAAGAATCTTAAAGTGAAGGAGTGTGAGGGGCCTATTTTTTTCCTCTACTGATAGATGTTTCAGTAACTTCTATAGTAACCCTGCCATGGTCCTGGTTCTACCCAAACATCACCATTTTTAGGAGCTCATTAGCTTCCAACCTACCACTTCATATGAAAATAGCCTTAGCCATTTGAAAGACTTTCGTTACTTCTTTTAAATCTGGGCCATTCTAGATTTGGATTTCCTTTGCATGGCTGTCCTGAATTTCAGACACATGACTTGGTGGCAAAATATTTTCGGGTTCCCTCAGTGTTTGGGAAGCCAAAGCCAGAGCTGCCCCCAACCTGCTTCATACTAATTAAGTCGATGTGCCTGCAACATCAGGAAGGCTCTCCAGGTGTAGTCATCCCTGGCACATATTCATTAGTTGTGATGGAAACTCAGCTCACACTAGCCTAAGGATGAAAGATCATTTATCGTATACATACCAGGGTATTTCATAAAAATCACAAAATGGAATATGATTGGACATAAGAAACCATTGAAAGCAAAGACTAATACTTCGGGTTGTCTTCCTGTCTTCAGTTTTTTATTTTTATTTTTTGGTTGGTTCCCTGAGTGGGGATAAACCCAGGCTGCAACAGTGAGAGTGCCGAAGCCTAGCCACTACACCACCAGGAACCCCCGTCTTCAGTTTTTGTTTGTCTTCACACCTCTGTTTCCACCTTTCCATCTTCTCTCACTAGGTAGACAACCCTTCTTTCCTTTTAACTACAAAGAAAAAGACAGAAAGAAAACCAAGAAAGAAAGAAAAGTCTGACAACCAGCAACACCTTAGCTTCATATATGATGGAGGGAAGCTTACTTCTTAGTTTCAGTTCCAATGGGCCATAGAAAAGACCACTCACTGTTCATGTGGCCACCTCTAAGTCAATCACACCAGCCTGGAGACCAAGATTGGTTACATCCATATGATGTTTTCATGGTAACCTTTCGATTAGTGAATCAGGGGGGAGAGTGGGAAATAGAATAAGTGGGAGGGCCCATTCTCCAGAGATATGTGAGCAGACAGAAAAACAGGTTTCCATGATGTACCTGTACCCTATAATTGTATCCGTTCTCCTCACCTTAAGATCTGGCATAGAGTCCAGCCTAAAACCATTCATTCATGAGGTTAGAGAAAGATTTACATGCTGACTCTTCTTGCTACTTAGGCTTATGTTGATGACTCTCCACAGAAGAGCCTTTGGGGCTGAGAGTGAGGAAACCTACTTTCAGATCTGAAACTAAATCGCTGAGTAAACTTTCTGGAACTCCACATCCTCATGTGTAAAATAAATGCTTTGAACTCTGTAAGATCCCTTCCAGCTCCAGAATCTGATGATCTTATGCTATCATATATTGTTCAATAATGTATTTAGTAGAGTGGGTACACCCTGAGTTTGGCCCACCACTTATGGACCTTCTCTGTATCTCCCACAACACCCAAAGACTTGGAGCTCAGTTAATGACATGTTTATTGATGTTGGATGTAGTTGTGAAATATCTATCTCAGAACTTTGAGGAATCCCAAAGAAAATATGCTTTTAAGCACTCCCCAGTGCCCATAATGCAAGAAGATAAAAAAGGTATGCTTAGACTCTCAGCACATTTTTGAAACATATTTATTTCTAATTTGAAAATAACTTAAAGACGTTAATACTTTTCAAAGGAAATGATTTCCTGAAAGTAATAGAACAACGAGAGAGAGAGAGAGAGAGAGAATAGGAAAAAAACCACCACACTTGCAAAACCTTGAAATCCTAGCACACGTTGTCACTGGGCTGTGGAAGCACATCCTTCCTTTTGGTTGTGGTTCACACCTTGATCACAGGACTGAAATACCTCATAACCTCACCCAGAGGCAGGCTGAGGGTATGGGGCTCTCAGCTGCTACACAGTATGGGGGTTGGGGCAGAGAACCTGGAGCCTCTTTGTACTCTGGAAGAGGGAGAAGGAGTCACTGTAGGGCAATCTCAGAGTCCAGGAAAGGTCAGAATCAGTGGTTATTGAGCAAGTACCTGCTGGAAATGGGAAAGAGAGAGATCAATCTCAATATATGCAATTCAGAAGACCTGAGCAACACTGCCTGCTTTGTCCAAACCATCCCTTGTATCAAGTCTGACCTAGACAGATGGCTGGGACTCAGGTCCCGAAATCATCCAACGAGGGGCATCTGACATTCTACTATAATACATTTCAGCACTTAGTACTATTTATTTTTTTCCACAAGATCATTTTACTGTCTGGTCTAGTCTAATTCCTTCTTGTTATATCTGAACTTGATTACATCATGGCTACATCTTTTAGTCAGCAATAAGTTGAAGAAATATTTAGTTAAAAGAGTAGCTTCTGGTAGGTACTTCCCTCTTATACATTTAGCACAATATCCTATATTCAGGTTAATATCTTCCCCTTCCACCACACACACACACACACACACGCGCGCGCGCGCGCACACACACACGCACACACACATGCACACACACATGACTCAGCTGCCTTTGAGAGTTTATTCTTTCTATTATGGGGAAAGTGGGGACCCAGAGGGAAAGACCTAGACTGAGGGAAGTCTGTGAGTCAGAAGGGCTGGTTCTGTTACTGAAAAGCTGAGAGCCTTTCTTCTACATGTGAGCCCCTCTGGGGTGCAATCTGGCACATAGTCAAAGGGGAGAAGACATAGGGCTAACACTAGTCAGGGCTTACATACTGTACACTAACAGGGGCTACTAACAGACTGGTTACGTCCACCACTTCCCTCCTCCCCACCCTACACCAACACAGGCTCACTTGCATCTCAGAAAAACACACTGACATTGAGATGAGGATGAAACCATCTCAGAAATGACTAGATCAGATGAACACCATTAAGGGCAATTCTAGAGCTGGGGACCATTTAATAATGTGAAAAATGATCTTATGGATATTTTTAAAATCACTACAATTACACAACTAGCATGGTAAGTTGATTGCACTGATGTCTTCAGTTCTTCACTATAACCATCATGGGCAAGATTTTTCAACTGGCCCCTTCTCTCCAGGCTCAGTAGTGGGACTTGCTTTGGTCAATGAGAGTTAGTAGACAAAATTATAAGCAGAGTCTTGAAAACACTTATGAATTGGTGTTTGCCTTCCTGCTACTCTGGTTCCTTTGCCACAAACATGAGGATATCCCTGGGATAACCTGATGAAAGAATGGGAGAGACACATAGAGAAAAGCTAAGTCTCCACAGGTGAGGCCATCCTAGATTGGCCAGTCTGCTTATGATCTACAGCTGATATCAGCTCCATGAGTAGGTCCAAAGACACTTAGCTGAGGCTAACTCAAATCAGCAGAGCTTCCCAGCAAATCCATAGATTCATGAAACACAGTAAATGTTTATTGCTTCAAGCCACTGGGATTTGATGGGGTTTGTTACACAAAGGCTGACTGGTACAACTTCTGATAGTAATGAGATGATGTTGAAGAGAAATATTCGGAGAGCAAATACGAATGCTAGCAAAAGAGCTGCCTCAGTGTCTCTGTGCGAGAAGGAACTTTGACACTTCAGTGCTAGAGAAAACATCTCCTTTTGCTTCCCTCCTGGTTGTCACTCTCACCCTATCCTATACAGCATATTTGCTAAAATAAATCTTTGTATGTTTTAGTTTGCATGTGTTTGAAGGTACTCAAGGCCAGAGGTGTTGTGAGTGTTCAAGTATATGTACTTGTGGCCATGCTGTGAGCTCAACCCAAAAGGATCTAAAATTGGATTTGAGAATTTAACCTAGACTGTCAGACCTCTTTGATCTTATTTATGGGACTAATGAGACTCACACCCAATTTCAGATAAAGCAGTCAGTATTTGGCACTTTTCCTAACCATTCACAGGGACCAAGTCCAGGACAGTCCATGGCAGGCTTTTATAAAAGAGATCAAATGGGTTGGAGAGTAGGATGGTTGAAGGAAAGAGGAATAAGAACAGGGAAAAGATAACAAAGAAAAGTTTACATTTTTGCTATCTAGCAAATCAAATGCTTTTCTAGCAGTCTCTTAGTGGAATGTACTTGTTGGTTTGCCTGGAAAGCTCTTCACAGATTAAAGGCATAGTTGGATGGTGATATAGGGTGTATCCCAATAATCCTTCTGACGCAGGGCATGCCTTTGTTAATATCCTGGAGATACTGATGAGGAACACCTCCTTCCTGGCCTCATAGTCCTCCTACTGCATCCAGAGTCAATGAAGTAAATAACAAAAATGACCTTTCTTTTTGCAGTTTCCTCCCATCAGATGATACAGTCCTTTCTTCATCTCTTTAAATCAAGATTAGCCAGGTGAGTTGCTTTAACCAAGGAGAAATTAGCAAATGTGATCAAGCAGACATTTGAAAAGAACTTACATAAAGGATCTTGCCCTCCTGCTCTTTTGGAATCCACAGCCACCATATGAACAAGCTTGGGTAATCCTGCTGAGAGGTGAGAGAAAAGTAGCACACAATCTCCTTCATTACTCCAATCAGCAGTAAGCCAAAACTCCCAAAAGCAGGCTTGCTTAGCTGACAAACAGCTAACTGAAAATGCAGAGTAAACCCAGTAAAGATAACAGAAGAACACCTAGCTGAGTTTAACTTATATTGCAAAACTACAGTTTAGTTAAGTAAGTAGTTATTGCCTCATTCTACCAAGTTTGGAGATGAAAAGATAACTGATTCATCCAGTTTACAGAGAGCAGAGTTGCCCAAGGTACATTTTTTTTTTACAAAAATCGAACAAAAATAAAACAATTTTATTTGGACTACAGGCTGATATTTATTAAACTCTCAACATAGTTTCCCTTAGCTTCCTCCAGGTGACATTTAGAGAAACATAAGTACTAGAGAATATTTATAAATAACTTTGGGAAGCTTTTCATTTGGGAATTATTTCCATTGTAACTTAGATATATCTGAAGTGTATATAATCAGGTTAAATGTTAAAGAAAAGGTACTGGAATTGGGAGGAGGGCAAAATAGGTGAAAAGGGTCAAAAGGTACAAACTCTCAGTTAGAATTAAGTCCATAATGGAGGCATAGGAAAATTTTTAAAAAGCATAAAACATAGAAAACATATACAGTAGATTCTTTGTTAACTGGAACTCAAGCAACTGACACTCTCAACCAGCTTGAGAGTTGCTTAAGAAAACAATTTTTTTGTTGTTGGTTGATTGAGATTTTGCTGGCTGCTTAAGAATACTGGTTGCTTCCATTTTGGTTAATGAAGAGTCTACTTATATTTTTCTGGCATCCTATCCCCACAGGTGCTGATTAACTAAGAGTCTACTGAAAAATGGCAGAGGCAAATCCTACATTATCCATAATTACATTAAATGTAAATGGATCAAACACTCCAATTAAAAGGCAGAGATCAGCAGAATAGATTTTAAAACATATGATTGAACTTTATGCAGTTTACAAGAGAAACTCTTTAGATTCAAAACACACAAATAGGTTTATGGGAAGAAAACAAAAAAAGATATAACATGAAAACAGTACCTGAAAAAGAGACTGAGTGGCAGGACTAATATCAGACAAAATAGAATTTAAGGTAAAAATTGTTACCAGAAAAAAAAAAGGACATTTTGTAATGATGAAAGTGTGAGTCCATCAAGAGAATATAACAATTATAAATATATATCCATCTAACAACAAAGCCCCAAATACATAAAGCAAAAGCTGATAGAATTGAAGACAGAATTGTTGAATAATTCAACAATAAAAATTGGAGGTTTTAATATTTTACTTTGATTAATGGATATAGAAAAGTATATACAAAAGGTCAACAAGAAAATTAAAGACTTGAATCACAGTCTAAACCAAGGAGAACTAACAAATATCTATAGAACACTTTAACAAAGCCAAATATACAATCTTCTTAAGTTTATACAGAGCATTCCTCAGGATATACCCTGTGTTAGGCCATCAAATAAGTCTCAATAACTTTACATACAAAGATTGCTTATACCAAGTATGTTCTCCAACCACAGTGAAACAAAATTAGAAATCAACAACGAAGGAAAATTTTAAAAATTTACAAACATAAAAACTAAACAATAAACTTTAAATAAACAGTGGATCAAAGAAGAAATCACAAGGAAAATTAGAAAATACTTTGAGATGAATGAAAATGAGGCACAATATACCAAAACTTATGGGATGCAGAGAAAGCAGTGCTCAGCAGGAAGTTTATAGTGTTATACATTTATGCTTTAAATATCTTTAAACTATAACTTAATCTCTCACCATATGAATCTAGAAAAAGTAAAACAAAGTAAACCCAAAGCAATCAGAAGGAAGAAAGCAATAAATATTTGAGTGGCAATAGCTGAAATAGAGGGTAGAAAACAAGAGAGAAAATTAAAAATCAAAAGTTAATCCTTTGAAAAGATCAATGAAATTGACATACCAGTTAGCGAGACTAACCATGAAAAAAAGAGAGAAGACTCAAATTACTAAAATCCTAAAAGCAATAAAGAAAAAAGAATGAACAAACAAACAAACAAGCCATGGACACAATCAATAGTTTAATGTTTATTTGGGGAGAAGTGGGTTAGGGAGGAGAGAAAGGGGAGGGGGTGGGAGAGGAGTGGGGGAAGCTAAATATAAGGTGATGGAAAGAGAAGTCACATTAGGTGGTGAACTTATTATACAACAAGTGGACAATGCACTGTAGAATTGTATGCCTGAGGCCTATGTAATCCTTGCTAACAGATGTCACCCCAATAAGTCTAACAATAAAAATGAATTAAAAAGAAAAAATATATATAATAAGTAAAAAATAAATAAATAAGATAAAATCAGAATGAAAGAGGAAATATTACTGTCAACCTTGCAGAAATAAAACAATTTTAAGGGAGCAAGATGAACAATCTTATACCAACAAATTAGATAATTTTGATGAAATATATCCCTAGAGACACAAACATTATGAAAACTGACTCAAAAGGAATAGAAAATTCTAATAGACTAATAATAAGTAAAGTGATGTAATTAATAATCAAAAACCTTCCCACAAATAAAATCCCAGGGCAAGATTGCTTCACTGGTATGTTTTACCAAATGTTTAAATAATTACTATTGATATTTCTTGAACTTTTCCCAAAAATTAGAGAGTGATGATCATTATATAACCATGTGAATAGTGTAGAAACTACTGAAATTTTACTTTAAAAGGGTAAATTTTACTGTAAATAAATTAAAAACAGATTAATATATTTTTAATTAACCTTCCCTGTGACCCAACAATTTCACTCACATAATCATCTGAGAGAAAATAAAGGATACATCTACAAAGAGTCTTATATAAGGATGTTCTTATCAGCTTTGCTTTATATCATCCAAAAATTAGAATTGATCCAAATGCTCATGACCAGCAGAATGAATAAGCAAATTGTGGGATATTTGTACAGTGACTACTATGCAGCAAGAAAAAATAATAACTACAGAAATGTGAATAAATTTAAAAACTATTAAGTTAAATGAGAAAGGACATGCCAATACAGTAAATGCTATATAATAAATAATAAACTTTCTGAAGTTTAAGAACAGACAAAATTAACATACCTGGTACCAAAAATAAAATGTGGGATAGATAGATAGATAGATAGATAGATTTAGGGGTTTCATTGGAAGGGGCATGAGGGAAATTTTCAAAGTGATTGAAATATTCTGAATATTGATTGAAATGGTAATGATGTGGATATACACATTTATCAAAACTCATCAAATTTTACAATGAAGAGCTGTGTATTTCATTGTATGCAAATTTCATGTAATTTTTTAAAAGTTAAAGATTTGTTTTAAAAGACTGTGACCCGATATAAGACCAACAAAAAGTCAGAGGTTTTATTTTTAAAGAGTTTTGTTAATATTTAATTGACACACAATAACCTGGAAATATTTAAAGTATATAATTTGATGTTTTCTGATGAAGGAGAACTCATGAACAAGGTTTTTAAGAGAGATTAAGGGAAAGGAAAAGATTTTGTGGAAGGAATGAGGAGAAGTTTACATGAAGTAATCACTGGAAACTTGTGACTCCTAAATTACACAGACACAGAGACCAAAGGCTATAGCTCAAACTCTTCCAGAGGAAAGAAGAAATGTTAACTATTTGACCACTTTATTTTGATTCTATCAATAGCCTAGTAAAGCCTCAAAATATCACAGGCCTCACCCTTTCAACTCATCTATTTTCTCTTTTTTAATATAGGTACTTGCAGCACTTTTAATTCTTCATCTTCCATCTTCAAGGACTTCTGTTGGAGGCAATGGTGGCAGAGTGGGAGATGGGGTGGAGGAAGAGAACTCCTTTCCCAACTAATGAGATCTTTTAACCATTCCCAGAAAATCACAGCTGTTTCATGAGAAGAGGGTCAATGAGGTCTTCAATTTACATTTCTTTCTAGACTTTCTCCCCACATCTCCATCACTGCCCAACTATGAATCCAATATGTTTATTATATACTACAAGAAATGATATGTAATTACTTATGGCCTGAAAATAGTCCAGCAGCCTGGTTGCTAGGATTTGAAGGCATACCCACAAAGGCTGGTTCCTAGCCCCAGTACTATTGTCCTGGGAAGAGAAGCAAACACCCATAGATGAGCCTCACTCTAAGCCCATTGATGAGTCCACATGACCTTCACCTAACATGGAGTATTCTTCCCATAGCAACTTTGGCTGCTAAAAACTTAGCATGCAGATAACCAATCTGATCATTTAATGTCACGCTCCCCACATCCTCAGCTCTAGTCCCCATCTCCAGACTAAAACTTGCTTTATGCAAAATGAGTATCAGTGAGAAATAGAAAACACAGAGAGATGTATGGATGCCCTTCAGCTTAGAATTTCACCCTCCCATCAACTCCACCCATGACCCCAGCCCCCAAGCCAAACCGTTGACTCAAATGCTAACCAAATGGGTGGCAAAGAGGACCCTTTCCTCTAAAGTCTTCTTGGTTTTTGCTAAAGGACCACTCCTAGCCCTGAAGAATATGCCCCTGCTCCAAAAGAAGCCATTATAAAATTAACTGGCGATAAAACCAACCACAGGGGGATTGTGGGGCATTTATCTTTTTCAAATGCCGTGTTGTTTTTGTCCATCTGGTTGCATTTAGTCCAGAGGTATAATTTCCAGTGCTGTTCTTTTCTGGTAGACCATACAATTAAGGTATTTGAAAAACAAACAGCTCTTAACCACTGCATGGTGAGGAGCTAGTTTAGCAATCTGTGACCCATTTTCCCTAAGCAAACACAGTTCTATATCCAAGATGATCATGAAGCAAGAATTGAAAATCAGGAGTTATTATTTAATGTAATAATAATCTCACCTCTTCTGGTACCTCTCAGAAAAGAGAAAATGAGATATGAAGAAGGCAGAGAGAAAAGACTGTTGAAGAAAGTATACTTGTTGTGGCTCATCTCATGAATCCTTAGTATTTTCCTTAGGGCTTTCACTTTAGTTTTTTTCTTTTTTCTTTTCTTTTATATAAGTGCTATGGTGCAGTCCACTTTTGGAATCTTTCCAAGTGTTTCACTAGAGTTTAAAATGAGTGTGTGCATACACACACACACACACACACACACACACACACACACACTTTTAATTCAAAAGTGCTGCTCATACATCACGTAGTTATTCATGCTATTTACCAACTTTGGTTCTGAATGACTTCTCCCCCACATCGAATCTCACCCAACAGGTATGAGGATGTCTTACCTGAAGAAATTTAAAGTAATTTGCATCATTATTTGAGGGCCCTTTGCAAACTAATGGTCCCTAGATGTTTTAAGCCTTGCTGATGTGCTGTGTGGACATTGCTCCAAGAATTCTAAACCAGAATTTAGAGATAGAAGAAGTCACAATGATCTTGTAGTGCCACCTTGACCTCTGCAGGGGCCACTTCCTGAAGGGCATGCTCCATGTTCTCTCAATCCTGTTCTGACTTGTCCTGAGAAGAACCTTTCATTTTGATTCCACCCTCGAGTCAGTGGGATAAATTGATCCCAAATCCTCTTTACTGAGAGATATGGGAAGCTTCCTCTTGTAGTAATACGTCCCATACACCAGGAAGACATAGGGCGATTGGAGCTTGGCCCCAATTTCTGAAGGCTGAAGATGGCATGCACAGCATGCGTTTGTGTAGGCTCCTTGTCCTGGTCTGGGTATCCAAAGATGGGACTGTAATATTGGGTTTGTTGTTTTCTTGTTCTTCCTCGTGGAGTGGATTGCACTTGGAGAATCTAGGTGCAGGGTGAAAATGAGATAATCCAGTGAAAGAGTGGGAATTTGTGAAAAGAAAGGTATTATGACCTTAAATATATAATATCCACGTTCTCTAACCCCTGCTCCACTTCGCTTTCTCCCCATTTACCTATTCGTTTTCCATATAACAGGTAGGCTACAAGCAAAAATATGCTGGGTACTAGACTGTGTGAGAAATACTGAGGTAATGCTGGGCCCTTCCAGACCTCAAGGGGCCCCTATTCTAGTCTCTCCTTTGTTCTTCACTTTTATCTCCAGCTCCTAGTTGTAGCATATCAATTCGAGGCATCAGATATGAACATTTACTTAGAAAAGGGATTTGGGAGAACTAATAATTCAGCCTTTTTTTTTTTTTTAAGAATGTTACCATGGAGAAGAAATCAAACTGAAATGACAATAGCAGGGGAAATAGATCAGGTTAAAGGAAACACTGTGAGCTTGTGAAGCATTGAAACTCCTTATAGCAGCAGAACCAACTTGCTCCTCAGGAGGCCCCAGGAGCTGGGGTACCTCCCCTACCCCTTCCATCTCAGCTGAGCGTGGCTTAGGGAGATGCACCACGTGACTGGTGTACAAATTCCCATGAGTTTTCCACTTGACAGTTTCCCAGGCTCTGCTCATCTTCTTTCCCAGCTGGCAGCGATAGTTGTCCCCCTGGCCCCAGAATACAGAGACAGTCCCAGGGCCCCCTGCCTACTCCCAGCCACCTGTGCAGTGGAGCTCCTCGCACTCCTCAGCCAGCTGCCCAGTGAAGTCACTAGGTAATTTGGTCCCAGTGGCAGAGGTGCGCATGACAGCTTCCACCCAACTCAGTAGAGATCGTGCATGTGGATGCTGTCTACGAATTATAAGACCTCGATTAGGCAAATGCAGAGGTGGTTAGTTTCCAAGGCTTCGTAAAGCTCAGCAGCTTCTACCACAGCCGACGTGCCACAGGGAAAGGATGACTTCTTCTGCTACCCTGGGCAGTCCCCTTCCTTCCTCCATTGACACCATTCTCATTCCCTAGCTCTGTCTCTATTGGAATGAATTGAGTTCAGGAGCTCAGGACACAAGGACAGGATACAGGGCTATTTATTGATCACCTGTGTTGCAAAATGTAAAGGGCGTGCCCCCCTGCTCCCACAGGGGCATTAAGTGTCACTAAAGATGAAAGCAGCAAACTTCAAAGGAGTCTCCTCTGATGAGTAAGTGCTTATACCTTGGAATGCCTACAGGTCACCTCACATGCTGCGCCTACAAGGACTAAGTGAAGGGACACGTGAAGCACAAAACTGGGTAATTCTGGAAGAACTAGAAAGTGAGAAAGGCCTGTTAGTTGGTTTCTCTAATTCCCCAGAGGTCCGCTGGCCCTGGCCTGTGCTAGTATAGACCCCAAATACCAGCTCTGACCTCTAATCTTTTCCTGAGCGCATCGTTTCTCTACTTGATTAAGCAAATTTTAAAGGCAAATGTGATCATCCACTCCCCTACTTAAAACCTTTCACAGATTTGCATTGCCTGGGTGCAGCCCCCACCACTCACTCCATGCACACACTCCACCCTTGTTCCAGCCTTTCCTCTCCCCACCCTCACGCGCCCCCACACGAGCTGGGTGCCCTACTCTCCTTATGCAGGTCTCTTGTGGTTCCCCAACACGCTGTCCCCGGGGAACTTGTGACCGCCCAATCCCAGAGCATGCCATGAGAAGCCTCCTTGCTTCTTCTCATAAAACTCCTTCAAAACCCAAGTGAGGTATCACCTATTCCATAGCTCCTGCCCTCACCACATCTCATCTTCTCCATCTCTGTTTTCTCTAGTCCTTCTAATGACGCTACTGCTGGCTTTTATGTATTTGATGAAAACATTATACAGAGAGGAGCAATTAAGCTGTAAGCTCTGGAGTCAGACTGTCTGGACTTGAATCCTGCCTCCACTGTGTGACTTGGGGGAAAGCGGTCTAATGCTCTGTTTCTTCCGTCACTCATCTCTACAAGGGGGATTAAATAATCATACCCGATCCTGGGGTGACCGTGAGAACTAAACGAGTAAGTGCTCAGAACACTGTTCGGCACAGAGTATGTTCTCAGTAAACGTCAGCTACTATTGCTGTAGTCACTCCTCTGCCCGCCTCAAGGTCAAACCGAGCTCTCCTCAAGTGCAAGGCCTAGGACTCCGAGTCTGCCCGACACATACTTCTGCCCAGAGCCTTTGCAAGGGGTAACATTCTTTTCTTTGCCATTAGCTCTACATGTTTTAGCCAATAACTTCTATTGTGGCTGCATAATTTTGGAACTTCAAACTCTATCACATAAGTGCCCAAGGCCCATGCAGCCACCCTTGATCCAAAATTTCCCATTTCAAGCCAACGATTCAACTAATACCACGTGTCTTTATTCTTTGGCCCTTAGTTCTCTCTCCGATTCTTTTTACTCCATTCTGCCTCCTCTATCTTCAGTCCCTATCTCAGGGATCTGTATTTAATTCTTATGGCTGGAAACCAGAAAACTGGGGTGGGAAAGGGAGGCATTAGCAGGAAGGGACTGTAAAACAAGGCTTCTCGTGAGGTGACCATAGAGGGTGGTCTGCCAGAGAGAGACGAGGTAGCTGCCTTCTGCCCGCACGCACTCTCAGAGACAGGCAGACATTTCAGCCATGTCAGAAGCCTCTGAGGCACTTCTTACAATGCAGATTCCCAGGCCACACACTCTAGCCCTTGTGAACCAGGGCCAACCCTGCAGGAGCAGCCTGGGATTTTGCATGTTAAACATAACCCCCATGGGATCCTGTGCACACTCACACTGGAGTGCCACTGACCTAGAATCCTGAACTTAGATTCTGCTCCTCGTGTGCACTTGAACTGCCTAGGGGTGATGGGGGCGTCCTCTAGTCTAACTAACATTCCTCCTGTCTTCCTAAGATTCCAACTTCGCCCCAGAAGTTGAGCCTCATTCGGGAAAAACTGACTTAGGCTCCTTTCCCCAGAGAGAAGGTCACAAATTTCATCACACCCACTCCACCCAGCCATCTCTGCCCTTTGTCCATGGACTCCATCCAGAGGTGTGACTGAGCATCAGAACACCACAGGTGAACATCTCTCCAGTCCATGCATTCTCTCAGGTGATGTCTTCTTACCCTTTAATTCATTTTTAATTACCACAGGTGATTTGTGAAGATACTTTGCTTCTAAGGAACTAAAATGCTACAGATAAAGCTGAAGTTCTCCTTGGTCCCTCTCCTTTCATAACTCTCTCCAGATGTAATGACCGTTATTGTTGAATAGGAATTCTTCTAGAAATATCTCTTTACATTTACAAGTATGGAAATGTACACAGAGAACATTGCATGGGGGAGATTTAGGGCTGGTTTTGTATTTTTAAATAAATTATACCATACTACATGATTGCTTTGGAGGTTTGAATTTTTATTCCATTTAACGTGTCTTTGAGTTTCTCCATGTAAGCTTTACCTCATTAAAAAAAAAAAAAAGAAAACAGCATTACACTCTATCATGCGGATGTTCCATTATTTATTCAGCATTGACACTGTTGATGGATTTAGGTTCTTTTTTACAAAGGGGGTTGAAATGAGCATCGTGGCTGGTGCCCACTGTGTGCTCATGTGAGTTTATCTCTAGAAAGACACTGAGACTTGAAATAAGAGGTGAAAAGACTTGGTTGTCTTTTGCTGGTCCATTCTTTCTACATTCATGGACCACAGGCTATGACTCTCCTCTCGTGTGGCTGTCACAGTATCTGTGACAGGCCTAGCTGGACTGGCTGGGGAGAGGGTGAGAGGTGATGTTCAGGGGTGACCTACTCACCCAATCTATCTCAGAAGGCCATCCTGAGACACGCAATCAATGGCCTCACACCTGTGTTTTAACCAACTTGGTCCTCACTGACTTCCATGAACCTGTTGAGTCATCCTCAGAGCAAGAGCTTAGGCAACTTGTTTCAGGTGGGTTTATTGCTCACCTGTCAGGCACCTGGGTGATGCTAAGTATTGTGCACTTTAGATGTGAATGTAGACGTTATCCCTTGTCCCTGGGGAGCTTGCAATTGGGTTAAGAAGGCCAGGACAATAAAAGCACAAAACAGGAAATAAGTGTGGGTGATTAAGTACTATTAGCAAGTACCAGTTCATAGGAGATAACTTTCTTTGAAGGCAGACAGATCTGGGAATCTTCAAGATGCGAAGGAAAACTGAGTAGGGTGGAAATCGGTGTGACGGCCCTTGGTGGGCCGGGAAAAGGCACCGGAGAGGGAAGAGCTACTTAAGGACTGGTGTGGGTGCTGGGGAGGGCGGGGTGGATGGCTGCTGTATGGGAGCTTGAGCAGGAAAGCTGGGAGAAGTATGGCCAGGTGGGTGAGGTGAGATTAGATGGGGGAGTCTCTTCCCTGCTGAGTGATTTCCAGGCCATTTATTCATTACTTCAACAAGAATCGCATTTGGAGTCAGGTTCTGCTGTGCAGTAGTTCCTGGTGTCCAGGGCCACGGGAGATAAAGTATTGTCCAAAGAGCAGAGGTGGAAATAAGGGGGTGTAAGAAAGGACCAGTCAAACTGGCCTTCTGAGTTACAGTGTAGCACGGTGAGCAGCAGCCATGGGAAGTGTTGGCGTAGATGTGAAGGCACCTCAGGGAATGAGAGGATGAGGAAAGGAGACGGCGTTTAAGTGGGACCACTAAGGGATGCTTGGGGTGCATCCCTCATGTTAAAGCGAGCTCGTCAGGCCTGTGGCCCGCGGGCCCCCTGCAGCCCAGGACGGCTTTGAATGTGGCCCAACACAAATTCGTAAACGTTCTTAAAGTGTTATGAAAATTTGGCTTGAGGCTTTTTGTCTTTCTTTCTTTCTTTCTTTCTTTCTTTCTTTCTTTCTTTCTTTTTTTTTTAGCTCATCAGCTATTGTTAGTGTTAGTGTAGTTTATGTGTGGCCCAAGACAATTCTTCTTCCAGTGGGGCCCAGGGAAACCAAATGGCTGGACACTCCTGTATTAATACTTTTTCTGGCTTGTGCATTATATTAGTCTCTCCTCCTCCTCCTCCTCCTTCTTCTCTCTCTCTCCACCCTCCCTCCCTCGCCCTGCACCCAAGCTCCTCTGCATGCCCCGCATTGGTGTGTAATTGGTTGGAAGACCCTAACCATGAAATTGGGTGGTGAGAGCATCCCCTAATCCATGACGTAGTCAGACTTCACCTTTTCAGGTTTTGTTGGATTCCTTCTTGGATTTTCTATCCTATCCTAAGAGCTCCTACCATGACGATGAGACAAAGGAGCAGCCAAGCATTTATGCCCAGGGATAGTTTGAATGAAAGGGGAAAAGACTTGTGGCTGAAATAATTTGAACACCCAATCACTGTGCATGCATGGAAGGAGGAGAAAGAAGCTAAAATGTCAATCTACTTACCCTCCTCCCTCTAAATATGTCTGCCTAAGTATGTCACCGGTACTTTTCTCCCAGCACCTCTCTACCCACACTTGTGACTAGGGGACTGCATGCAACATTGAGCCGTTATCGAGCAGCTGCTGAACCACACACTGTGCATCGTGTTGGGTGCTGTGGAGGGGCGCAAGATGAATGAGACCAGCTTTGTACCACACGGGAGCAGCTGCCTCAGTTATCTGCAGAGGTGTTCCATGACTTGCTGCTCAAATATTTCGGTATCAATGCAGCGGGGATATCAGCTCTGTCTCTGTCTAACCCACCCAACAGCCACTTCCTGCCTCACTCGCCCTCTCCCTTGAAGGCAGGGGGATAGATGAAATGGCTTTCCCTGGCCTCATGGGATATAACACACACGCACATAAATCTTTGCTAGCAGGATATGACATGTATCTGGACTGAGATTATAAATAGTGGGGGAGGCAGATCTTTTATAAAATTTAGGTGCATTGACATTTTGATTCCATTTCTTGTGCAGGAATGAGCAGACATTTCCAGAAGGTGCTGAGTAGACTATGGGCTTACTAATCCATTCTCTCTGTCCTAAAGGTGACACAGGTACTTCTGAGCAAAAGAAAGGCTCCTATAAGAGTTACTATCACAGTTTTGCACCATTTGGAATCCTGCTATACACATAGAAGGCTTACTGAATAAAAGCTTTTGTTTGTGTTCGGACATACACTCCAAACTTTCTGAGTTAAACAAATTGTAGCTAGAAGAGACCATTGTTTGTTTCAGTGTGGAGCTATTGTTTTTTCAATAAAGGCCGAAGGTATGGCAGAGATGGGACATTAGCTCATGAGATAATTTGCCAAAAGAGTATGGCCTGGCCTCTCTTCCTCATGGCTGCCCTGGCTCTGGTTCCTGAATGTTTCACTCTCCTTGAGGAACCTGATTTCCTCTAAATGTGCTACAGGAAATGTCTTCCCAAGGCAACAGTGGTACATGTAAAGCAAAAATGAGAAGTCATTCTGTAGAAATGGTCATTTCCTTCCAAGGAAACTCCATAGCTCCCCACAAAAGACACAACCATACCTCATACCCCAAGACTTAGATCTGAGCACAATGACCATAGGCCGTAGTATATTTGTCAAACTCTGGCTTATCCTAATTAAAATAACACCAACCTGGGCCAGGTAGAGGGACTCCCTTGTCCCTCCCTACCATTGTCTTTCTTTCTACATTAAAGTCATAAGACATTTCCGTCCCTACTGTAAAAGCTTAGCTTACTGTGAGAAACTGCTTAAACAAAAATATTGACATTTCACCAAAAAATGAGCAGCACCTCTTTGGATATTGGACATTGAGTAAATAAATATTTGAACAAAGCCATTTTAAAAAGATATATCTAAGTTAAATTACTACACAGAATTTTTATTATCAGTTGAAAGCATCAGCATTGTGACCCTTCACTGGCTTAGAAGGTAGAAATTCTGGAATAAGAGGTTGTTACCCACCTACTGTCTGAAAAATTAATTACAAAATGTGTTCTTACTAAAACAAATGAGAGGGTGTATTGTGGACCTATGATTAAATCCTTTTTTTTTTCCCACTCTAAAATACAAATACTGTTTACAATCCTCAAAATTGTAGCCTTCTAATTTAAAAATTTTTATATACAGACTCCACCAAGCCTCTTAATTCATAATTTTCTCAAGGAGACCTCAAAATTGACCATAATACAAGACAGTCGGAGTGCAGATACAGTGCAGTAGGCAATTAATATAGCCAGCCAATGTGCAGCTGGAGAGTTAGAAAGATTGGGAATTATTCATGGAGTTGAGGTGAGGACATTGAAATGCCTTCTGCCTTCCGTTTTACACAAGCACAGGGAATTCCACCAGCATAGGTCTCAGTTGGTTTCTAGCCAGAGAAAGTGGAAATTAAGGCATGGAATTATAATCCTGTTCATTCAGCTGAGATCATACATTGGTGATGATGGTTGTTTGCATGCATATGCAACTAGATGTGTGCAGCCACATATATTTGGACTCTAGTGAGAACAGGCTTTCTTCTGAAGTACAGGCCAGCACAGTGTATTGATCCCAACTGGGAATCAGAAAAGAAAGGCTAGATATGGGAAAGGGTACAGAGTTGTGGCAGAAGCACCTGGACCCCTAATCTCAACATGCCAAATGGTACTGAAGAAAAATCAGGAAGGAGCATTGATAGAATTGTCACACAGGTGCTCAGATAGTCAATCAACCTCTCAGATAGCCAATCAGCATTAGGCGTTGGACTCACACCCCAGCTGAGATGCATCCAAGCCATCAGGAATACCAAAGGGTTATCAACCTAGAAGATTTAGAATGACAGTCTTCAAAGACTTGGGGATCCGAGGAGCTGTAAGACTTATCACAGAGGATTTAGAGGAGTTACAAGTTTTGTAAAGTCACCTATTTTTCCTCTTTTACATATGAACCTCCCATGGTTCCTGTCTTCTGCCTCCATTTTGGGTGATCTTGTGAACCACTTTTTAGAGTATACTGTAATATAAACCCCAATATGTCAGGGGAAAGGACAGAAATCTTTTTCTTGATGGTCCCCCACAGTATGGTTAATAGTAAAATATATTCAACCTCATTCTCTCTAGCCAGTATTGTACTGCATTTTCAACCCAGGTAAAATGGAGCTTTTTAGAATCAAGCAAGGAATAAAAACAGACTTTCATGAAGTTTAAACAATAAATTATCACAGAGCAGAGGAAACAGTAGGGTGTAAAAGGAAAGGAGAAAAAAGAAAAGGTTGTCACATGATAGCTTGTTCATCACCTGGAACCCAGCCCAATGAGAAGATGCTAACAGGCTCACATGGGGCTTCCTTATGTGCCATGGTGGCATCAAAGATAGCGTCATAGTTACAGTGGCAGTGGTAGCTTCCACTCTGGACAAACATGGAGGTTGAAAGATTTGCTTCTGTCCCGACCCAGACTTTGCAGCACAGATGTTTCCTGGACGATGTAGCCAATAGGTTCCATTCAGTCCTCCTGAGTAAATTATGGAGAGGGAGTACCACCTTCTTGGGAACTGAAGGATTAATGTCATGGGCTTTCCCATCACAGCTGGAAGTCTGACCATAGAGATGAGAAATTATAGCTCCTTAACTTCTGATTGGTTGATTGGTTAGGCAATAAACATTTAGAAAGGATCACATGAAGATCATCTTCAGCTGACACAAAAAGGTTTAAGGCCAAAGTTAAATCCACCCAATTTAAGAGACTGTCAAGGATAGCATCTCGAACAGGCAGAGTTATTAATGAGGAGAGTTCAAGGGGAAACTCTCAGACAAATACACTACTCATATATATGTGCATGCCAGATAATGCTTACTGTTTCAAAAACAGGCATTATGAAAAGAATCATGTTAAGGAAAAACAAACAAACAAACAAAAACAGAGAAAAAGGAGAAAGAAGAGTCAGGTTGACTAGAACTTTAATGCCTAGCAAGACAAAGGGATAGAAAACTGAATCCCAGTGGAGAAGGAAACAGTGAATTTGCCATAATTAATGCAATATTTCTTCCACCACACTCACCACTCTCAACCCTTAACAGCTGACAGCCATTTGTCATTGACCAGCCTTCCTGCTCTCAGTTGGTGATGAGCTGTCCATCAGAATCCCTGAATGGATAAATTTGGATAGACTAGAAGCCAGTCTCGCTTTGCCAGTTGGACAATGCCAATTAGCCCATACCTTTTTTTCATCAGATTTTGAACACCTGGTCAATACTCCTCCCAACAGATTAAAGGGAGCTTGCCATGGCCTCTAAACCTGAATGATTAGGATAAGATGAATAACCCACTATGATAAAAAAAAAAGGTCGGGGGGGAAGAAAGTGTGAGGAAACGAAAAGAGGGGGTCTTGGACAAAGGCTCCATAGTCAGGTAATACCATGCAATAAGCTAAGGAATGAATCAGACTGAAAAGTAAGTTGAGAGACTCCACCATGCCTGTGAAGAAGGCAGCAGTCCCCAAAGCAGCAAACCAGTTTTGCAGCCACTCGGTTCTAATTCCACCATCAATTCTGCAGAATAGAAACCCCACCATTTTTCCTTGGTCACTTGCTAATGGGCCAATGTACAACTGGTATTGAGATGATGCACAAAATCATTCCAATCTAAACAAATCTGCACGACCCAATTTTCATTACTGTCCACAAAGAGATGAGAATCAAAGAAAAAGAATAACTAACGCTTTTGTGTCAAGGGACACCAAGGATAGCCAGCAACCATCAGAAGCTAGGGAGAGGCAAGGAGGGAATCTCCCCTGTTCAGAAGGAACATAACTCTGCTAACACTTTGATTTTTGAATTTTAAGCCTTCAGAACTGTGAGGGAATCCATTTCTGTTGTATTTAAACCACCTAGTTGTGTTACGGCAGCCCAAGGAAAGTACTAGAACTTCTCTCTCCCCTGCTCCCTCTGGAAACATTCTCCCAGAAAAGGTATTGATGGGGGCACACTCTTCTCTGGGAGAAGAGCCAAAGGAAGCCTGTGGGTGAATGAGGTTAAGGGGAGACCAGGTGTTGAGGCTGGGGAAAAACCTCTCTTGGCATATCCATCCTCAGTGAGGCAAAGATCTTGGAGGGACAGTCAAAGGTTGTATTGAATGACATGTCCTAGGCCTGATGTTCAGAGATGCATCGGATGTTTCCTCTATGGTTCCAAGCACAGCATGGAAGTAGCAGAGAGGCGGAGCTGGAAGGAGCCCAAGGATACAACCGTGGGCACCTCTGCCATGAGAGTGGCCAGCCCACTGAGGCCTGTGGGATGCTCTTCAAGAAGCTGGTCGTGTGTGAGATCCTGAAAACTCAGCCCCGTCCTTGAAGAAGGATTGGAGGTAAAAAATAAAACCATTTCTGACACCCCAGGATAGGAATTAAAATTAATATAATTTATGGGAAATAAAGATGCAATATTTCTCCACACTCAAGCCCATGGATTGAGGTTTCCCACAACAGAGTAATAAAACCAGGTTCGCAGCCAGTGAAAATCTTCCAGTTGAGACCAAGCTTGGTCACTAGAAGCAAAGTTTACTTGGTTGCCATAGAAAAGAGCTGCGGTACCAAGGTGTCAAACAACACAGAAACCATTCCACACCATTGCTTCTCTGCCCCTTGCAACCTGCCTACACTGGTTAGGCCCCCAGTGGCCCCTCTGCCCACAGCTGGCTCTCAGAACCATGGATACTGCCTGACCTTTCCCTGTAGGGTTGAGCCCAGGGCTCTCTTTATAGCTATGCTTTGCTATATGGAGACAAACAAAAGACACTTCAACTTGCCACATTTGGAAATTCCTGATGAGGGTGAGACAACCCCCTGCAATTAAGGGTTGCAATTAGAGAGCCCACAAGGCTGCCTATTCAGGAAGAGCCGAACATATACATGAGCCCTACGCCTCTGGTTGGTACATGTTGGACACATTTCATGGATGCAAACTTTCTTTGCTGAGTACCCTGGTCTGAAATGATATTTAAGGAGTCATAGATCCCACCCCCAACCTTTGCTTTGAAGCTGAATGAAGAGAAGTACAGTCTCTGTCGTCCTCCAGGAAGGGGAAGAGTTGAGTTTTCACTCATAGGCAACTTCTGTCTTCATTGGTCTGTAAATTCACCCACTTCCCTGGAATCATAAAATTGTTCTACTCTTTAAATAGAGGAATTAATTGTGGGGCTTATTTTTATGAAGGGAAGGGTGACAGTGATGAAAATTCCTGTATAGAAAACCCAAATTTATCAAGGAATGCAGAGAGGACAGCCTTTGTGGTAGATCGTTTGAGTATTTGACCCATTGTATTTTTATCAGAAACCCCTTTTGTTGATACTCAGCAGATCCCACCTTGGCCCTGTGGAAAATTAAGGAGAATAAAGCAAGTCCATTCCAAACTCCCTCCATAGACGGTGATTAGGAGTTGATGGGTGATTTCGCAGATGGGGTAACCCCACAGCTGGCCTCCAGGAACTAAACTCCAGCATAAATTCATGTGTCATCAGGGAATATATTACATAGGTAAAAAAATTGTTAATCATTTCTTCGTTCTCAAAATCTCAACCTCTCTTTGAATCAAGGTTTACTGGTATCATTATAGCAAGCATTATCGCTATCATTTTTTCCCTTAATCCTTTAATGGTCAGCATTAGTCTAGTTCCAAATGAGAGCAAAGTAGGAGATAACCCCATGTCTGTTATCATTACTGAGTAGCAGTAATGCTGTAATCAATAATTCAAAGACCTGGTGTCTGGAGTCTACTCTGCCATTAAGCTAATCTCTGCATTAATAAAATAGAGAGGCCCTAATTCAGGCGATCTCTGTGTTTCTGTTCATCTCTGATATTTGGTGAGTCCACAATTGCACACAGAATATCACTCTTGGTGTGACCAACGCTGGTTTCTTGTTTTAAGGGTTCCCATATCCTCCCTCGGGTTCTGCCCAGACCAAGAGAAACCGTGGAGAGCAACAAAATGGACCCACATACCCAGAAGACTTTTTACGTAGACATGGTTGATCACATTTGCAGAATACATTTTTCTAGACCCATGCTTCCTGTGAGAAGGGTTTAATTTTCCTAGTGGGGTGAAGAAGCCCTAATTCCCAGAGCAAACCCTTAATGAAACATGATCTGGGTCCAGCGCCAAGCCATCATAAGGCCCAAACCAAAAGAGGCCTACTGATGAAAATGAGAGAAAATTATATGAACAAAAATATATGTCTCTTACTAATATTTATGTCTGTCATAGGATTCAGTTGATTGTCATAACTTATCATATACGCTCCAGAGAACAAATACCACAAGAACCAAAATCCATGATTTCTCTCAACCACCAAGCGCCAGTTGTAAACCAAACACCCTGCTTCAGCATTACTGCTCTTCAAGGAGGGTGGCTATTCCCAGGTTGTACTGGGCTTTGGACCAGAAGTCTGAGCATGCTCAGTGTGCAGCTGGTGGGTTTGTGTGGCTCCTACTCAGATTCAACGCCATGGACTCCTACCGAAAATATGCCCGTTACTGTGATCGGACTTACCAAGTCTAATTTTCAGTTTTCTGTTGCAGCAAGAAAGATTCTGATTTAGACTATAAACTTAATGAGGTCAGAGGTCATGTGTTAGATATTCTTTTATTAATACATTCAATAAGTAGCCTCGTGGTTGTCACCTAAGTGCTCAATAAATAACTTACTGAGTGAATTCATGAGTATTGTTGGTAGTGTACGCTGTCCCCTCCCTGTGCATACACACATACTGTCCTCTAACTAGCTTGGGCCTGGCTCTGATACGTATTCAAAACAAAGGACATAATGGCAACCTCACACACATACATACAATGGGGCTAGTGTAGGGCAATGCCCTGCCCACCATGGAAATGAAGCTTTATCCTTTGGTGAAGGGAGAAAATGCTTTGTGAGAGAAACCACCTCACTATCCTCTGTCTTTTTCCTTGGTAAAAGTTGGACTCTGAAAATCTCAGTAAGAGGGATGCTCAGCCTCTAAAGATTAAGTGTGACCCTGGGGAAAGAGACAAAAGCACACGAGCTTAGGACCTATGTCAGACCCTCCCCTAAGGGAGAACACTCAAGGAGAAGGGAGAAATCATCAAGATCTCTATGCTATCCAGCCCGGCTCACATGGGTTTAGCCCTAGTCATAGAGGGGTAGAATTCTGCGTGACAGTCTCCTGGATGGCTCCTCTCAGGAACCCAACATGGCAGGAGATAGGTGGGTCAGGTACTAGGTGCCAGATAGTTGAGGGAGAAATTCTACCCCAACAAGGCTTACATAACAGCAGACAGCCTTTTAAGGTAAGTTGTCCCTACATCCAGTTTGCCTGGGACAGTTCAAGTTTATGCTTACTGTCCTAGTGTCTCATCTTGTTTAGCATTTGTTGGGATTTTTCATCTTCCAACAAAGTATTAATATCATCATTAATAGTTAACATTAAAATAGGCCATAAGTAGTTTGGTTGAATTCCATTTTGCAAGCTCCCTTTGTGTACAGCAGTGTCTGAAACACATTTTAACACATCATTCACTTGAAAGTGATTAGCAATAATTCATCTCCACTTCTCACATAACATAATGGGCATCTTTCTTTTAATAAGAGCATGTTAGGTGCTTTCTGGGAAATTAAAATGCTTGGACATGAGCTCCTTGGGGCAAGTAACTTCCTCAGTTCTCAGGTAGTTGTGGGAGAAGAATTCAATGGTAGTGCCCACGTCAGCCACTTGGTGTACCAGTCAGGTCCTGTGGTCTGCACTATGCACTGTGGATAGTGGGGTCAGTAGGAAATGTGGGATTTAAAGGTTGTATAAACATGAGACATTTGGAGGAAAAAGAATGTAAGCGGTCTTGCTACAATAGCTTGTTTCATCTATTTTATGATATACACACAACTATTTTTTATTGCTTCATAATGCTTTTCATTTTCCAAGAAACCCTTTGGTAGCAATAAAGTGAAAAATAAGAGTAAGTTTAATGAAAAACTAGGTATTGAATTTCCATTTCTCAAAAAAGTTGACAGTGAACATGAAACTTGTACAAAGTGTTTGTCAACATTAGTTATCCTTCACAGGGTCTGTGGTGATCTCACCACTCAAATGAAGACCAGAAAACACACATCTACTGAAGAATCACTGGCATATCTCTCTCAAAAGTTAGATGTTATTTTTAGGAAGAACATGCCTGAAGGTGACAATTTGACTTGTAGGTTGTAGTGTATCTACATATCATTTGGTGTAATGTGAGTTTTTGTTTAGATAAAATGACTTTAATTTTATTTTGCTCACTTTTGATTCCAGTTTTACTTGTGAATGTATATAGAAAGAAGGTAAACTGTTATGTGTTGTCTTCATTAGCAGACGGGGAACTTGGCAACTAGTTAAATAAGAAGATTTTTATGTAAATGGTATAGATACTTTCCGCAGAAAACAGGTTAATTTCAATTATTATTCTCTTCTGTTTTTGCATTCAATTCATGGAATCACACTAAATCCTTTGCAAGTTCATTTTATTGAAAGTGAAACGTCTGACATGATTACAAATGGTTCTGTGAACTCAATTAAAAGTGCAATATTGAAGATAACATTGATTTTGCAATGATTATATGAATACATATTATATGTGGAGAATGTCATGGCAGAACAATGTTACTACTAAATTAAGAAATCAGTGGAATAGAAATATGTTTGAAATTGGTTGTGATGTGCAGATAATTTAGAATTTTGTTCAAACAACTTCAATGTTCAGCACTTAAAATAACAGATGCAGCATGCAATATCTTGTAGTGCCTGAAAGTACAGGTGTGTGAACAGAGCACAAACGCCAGCAGGAAGAGCTCCCAATGTCCAAAAGTAGAACCATTTGAAAGAGAGAGGAAAAGGGGAAGAAGAAGCAGGAAAAGAAGAAGGAGAAGAAAAGAAATTTTTTTATGAAATGAAATATTTGGGGCATACTTATACTAAAAGTGTATTCCTTGTTGATCTAAAATTCAAATTTAACTGGCATCCCTGTGTTTTTATCTGCCTAATCTGACAACCCTAACAATGGGGCTTCCAACCCAGACTTACTTATTCACTTGGGTTAGCTTGGCTCCCATTTTGGAGCCAGGAATAAAACATTAAAGGACAAGAATCATTCTTGGGGCTCCAGTCCCTAATAACTTCCTATGTGGTCTTAGAGAAGTCATTTAACTTCTCTGGAATCCATGTCTTCATCTGTAACATGGCAATAACTGCAGTCCTAGGCTAATTTGTACACAAATAGAGCTCTGGGAGTGAAGGAATTTTGAAAAACTCTTGCATTGTTAGACAAACCTATGCTTTAATTACTCCACTAAGCATCTTTGGCAACACTAAAACTAGGGCAGTTCTACGAGCCAAGTCCCCTACCTGTGTCTAAATGGATCCAATGTTTTGCCAGATTGCCCTGCTGTCGGGAGCCCGCCCCCTCCCTCGTCTCTTCACCTTGTCAACGCCACTTCCCCGGTCCGATTCTCCTCCGTGGAAAGAGGCAAGAGGGACTCGAAGCCAGCCAGCAGCAGAGGAAACAGCTGGACCCACCAAGACCAGCAAACTCCTTGTATCGACATGGTTTCTCTGATGGGGAGAATTCTGGAAAACAAGCAGAATAACATGGCTAAGCAGATGATGTCCTCTAAGTACCCACTGCAGGACCCTGAAGGTCCCACTCACTTGACACAGCTCAGGACGCTGGTGAACCTTGAGTGAGCATGCCAGGGCTGAAAGGGCCCCTCAAAGTCATTGCATCCAGCTTCAGACACAACTGTGACTCAGCACTGCAGAGGCTGCAGAGTAAATCCTGTTCCCCAGTGTCCCTACGGAGGGAGAGACCCAGACACTCACCATCACCCCCTCCATGTCCTCTCCCTCCACCACAAAGCTGATGGAGTCCTAGTATCCCCGCTCAGAGGTCAGAAGCTGCTAACCGTTCTATTAGCAGAAGCATCGCAGTCCCACTGGGGAGGAGGAACTCACTCAATGCTGCCTTATTTTTAAAAATTATCTTTCTGTATTATGACAAGAGGCAAAACAATCATTTTCTGACTTAGAAATCTATGATGATGATTATGATAGAAAACATCCTCCCCCACTCCCCACAGGACAAGATGCTATAAAGATGAAAAGATGTGGCTTACCTTGATTTTCTTTGTTCTGGGTAGAAACAAGTCTTTGTTTAATGGATTCCTGGATTGAACAAGGCTAGTTTAGTAACAAACGTTACTAAAGGTGACAAAGGTGTTCACTAAGTTATACGTCACACGCGTAGAATAAAAACCACTGAAAATTATTTCAACACAGAATATACAAGAACAGGACTTGTGGTCCCTGGGGATCCGGTCGCCAGTCCTTGCCCAGGGTCTGGTGGGAACCCTTCATCGTGGTGGCCCAGGAAGGTCACAGCTAAGACCATCAGGGACTGCTCTACTTCCAGACTCTGCTGCAATGGAACCTTCTCTTACACAATGGCGGGCCTCCCATCCCCTCCTGGGAGCTGTAGGGCTGGGCTTTCTTCCCCGGGGGCCCCTGTTGTACCCAAAATCTGACAATTAAGTTTGTGAACTTGCCACTGGGAGTTACGTTGGCAGCATGTACAAACAACTTGGTAAGGTGTCATAACCTTGCCAGAGTTACAATGACAACTCTGATGGCCGTTCCAGAAAAAGAGTTCCACGATTGCTTTGAAGGGTGGACCAGGTGCTGGCATTGTGCATAGCTTCCCAAGGGGAGCACTTCGAAGGTGACTGTAGTGATAGTCAGCAGTGAGGCACGTAGCACTTTTTCTAGGACGTGTTTGTGAAATTACTTGTCTGACCTCGTATGAATTATATTCAACAAACACTTAAGATAGTTATTATTATAATACCTAGTTTACAAACAGTGAGCAAAGGTCCAGGGGAGGTCCTAGTTATGGGACCTTGGGACAAGTTATGTGAATGGAAAGCTAAAATTGAAAACCCTGACTACTTTAGAGTTACTTTTTGAAGTTTGTACTCAAAAACGTAACAAGATTGCCCCATTCTGCAGCTCCTCCACGAGCCCACTGCTGTGTGGGTGGCAGTGCCAGCCATCCCTGCACACACGCTATGGTCTGTGTTAGCATCACATGACACTGACCCTGCTCTCGTCTGTACTGTCTGCTCAGCCAGGAACATCAGGTAGACACTGGGGCAGGAGCCCGTCCTATCAGCTGTCATCTGATCTGAGGGAGAAACATTCCAAACACAAGGCAGGAGCAATTTCAGCAGGAGGCAGAGAGGAGCTTCCCTCCCCTGGGGGTTTGAGTGCCACCAGCATGGATAAGCAAGGGAATTGTAGCATCAACTTTCCAGACGGACTTTAAAAATAGCAGCAGCCTCTTTCTGTTGGGATGGTGGTAACAGTATATCCGGGCCACGTCTGCAGGTGACGCCAAAGCAGCCATTGCAATGCATCAATTCAGGAAGTAAATGCGGTTCATGTTGATCCAGCACAAAGTCACAACTATTGGACCGTTGTCAGCTTGACTGGTGGAGTCGACAGCAGCTAACTCGGGCCGTCCTCTGAGCCACAGGGCTCTAGCCGTTCGGTGTAGTTGTCTATAGAGCGATCAAAGCCACCCTAACCCCGCTGAGCTGCTGTGCCCGTTGCCCGGGCTGCGGAAAGGACTCGGAGCCAGTGTCCTCATGCATTCATTCATCAGGCGCCGACTGCTTTCCAGACGTGACGTGGACACTGAAGTCACAAGATGCATAATCTGTGTTCCTTGTCTTCGAGAAGCTTGCAGCCTGGTGGCCTGGGTTCTAGTCCCTGCTACAACATTAATAGCTCCTTGGTCTGTGCAAATGGCTTGACCTTTTTCTGGGTCTGGCTCCTAATCTGTAATAGGAGGAGAGGAATCTGAGACCCCTCGCGTGGGATGGGCACCAGCGCATACGGCGTCTTTCATGCACCAGGCACTGCGTTCTGCAGTGATAACGTGGCAAGGATGCCACCCCTCCCTTCGAGAAGTCCTGTGGGAGGAAAAGAACTGGAGGCTGGAGAGTAAATGCCACGAGGCATCATGTTGCATTGCAGGGTTATGAGGCCGGTGGGGGTGGAGGGGTTGGGGGTGGGGGTCAGGGAGTAGGCTCCCTGGAGAAAAGCAGGGTGGGGTCCTGGAGATTAAGGAGAAGTGATTAACAAGTTAAGGGAATAGGGGAAGCACTTCCAGGCAGAGGGAAGATGGTTTTGGAGAACTACAGGCAGGCTAATGTTCATGGCGGTAAGTGGGTAGAGGGCCAGGACGGTAGTGGGGAGAAGGGAAGCGGGGGAGGGGAAATGGCAGGAGAGAGCACACGGGACGAGGGAAAGGGCTGACAGCCAGGTACATGGGCACAGCGGGGACCAGATTACGAGGAGCTTTGTTCCCAGGCCTAGGCGTTTGGACTTGAACTTGGGGAAATCAAAAGTCACAGAGGGTCTTGAGCAGCAGAATTCTGATATTGAAGGGGAGCTTTAGAGGATGATCGGTGACACGTATGCTGGAGGGGTGTCCGGAGGGTGTTGGGTGGTTTGAGGTTTAATGAAAAGAGTTTTCTTTCCTCTCTCCGTGGCTCCTGCCCTTCCTTCCTTTCCCCTCCCTGCCTTGCTTCACCTCCCCACTCCTCCCACCCTCTCTGCCCTCCTCATCTCTTTTCCTCTGGGCGTTGGGGAGCCCATGGTGGCTTCTGAGGCAGCCAGGAATGCAGAGTGGGTGCTCCATGGCTCTGAACCCAACAGAAGTGGTTTTGTGACTGTATAAGGAGCTGGTGACATCCATGCCTGTTGAAATTCCTCGCTGTCAAGACCAGGCTCCGGCCCATAAGAAGGCAGGGGCTGCCTGGAAGTGACTCATCTGGGTGGCATAGATGACACCAGATTCTAAAAATCTGAACTATGTGGCTTGACTGATCACCCTTGACTACTGAGCTGTTTCTCTTCTTTCCTTGTGTGGTTTTGGCCCACGGGAAGGTGCCACATTTCGTCACATCCATTGTCAAACCCTGTCAAATAGTTGGACGGGGGCCCTCGGAGCCCCTGGCAGCCCTGGAGCTCCAAGCACAAAGGCCTGAACTAAATGCACAGTCAAGGCACTTTCAAGATAAGGCGAGTAGAACCCAGGGGGGGCTAAACCCCAGTAGCCCTACTTGCAAGAAGAAGCTTATCCCATTATATAATGAGTAAGAAAATTTAGTACCTAAATAATTAAAGGACAAGGACAGGAGGTGAACTTCGGCAGGACGGAGCTTCAGATGAACAGACGGCTGAGACCGAGACTGAAGGACTCCTGAGCCAGACTGCCTGGGCCGGAATTCTGATCCCCCCGCTGGGGAGCTGTGCAGTGGGAGCACGTCATCTCACTTCTCCATGACTCAGTTTCCACATCTGTAAAATGGGGATAATGATAGTACCAACCTCAGTGGGTCGCTGTGAGAATGAAATGCGTTAGTACTTGCGAAGTGCTTCAAAACAGCTCCTGGCCCCTAACGAGGGTTATAAAAATGCCCGTTAAACGAAAATAAAGAAAATCTCCTTTTCCTTAATACACAGCTGTGTAGGAATTCCTAGAGGGCATTTTGAGGGGTTCAATGACATCCTTTAGGTTCTGGGTAAAAAGAGACCAGAAAAGAGAGAACTTGTGCCCAAAGGCACTTATTAACGATGATGGGGTTGTTGGTATTTTTTTTTTTATTGATAGACTTTTTGGCAGCAGATGGGATTTGATGATGTCTCTCTGTTATATCTTCATAATGAAGACTCTGAAAAGAGAATCAAAACAAGAAGGAAAGGAATTTTTCTTTTAAACCCTTAGATTTCAGGCTGAAATTAAATCTGTTTAAGTTATTAGACAGGGAATACAATCTCTAAAAATAAGCTTGAGGGAAAAAGAATTCGAGATCTAGGGTTGGGTAGTTAAGAGAAGAAACAATGAGATAAAAATAACACTGCACCCCCATGTAACCCCACAGAGGCCAACAACTTTACCCCGACAGAGGGTAGGGCTGCCTTTGCATCCACCTTTTTCTTTCTTTCTTT